>JAUMHR010000062.1:9192206-9203084 GCA_032361145.1 Enteromius fasciolatus | reverse complement strand
TAATTAAACTCACCTTAACTAGCTAACTTCAGGATTACTTCCAGGCAGGTGTTTTAGAGCTGGTTGGGACGACACTCTGCAGGACAGAGGCTCTCCAGAAGCAAAGTTTATGCTTAAAAAAAACAGACTTTTTTTTTGTCTTAAGCTTAAATCACTCAATATTTTATATGTTTTTTTTTCTGAAACAAAGCTTAATCACTTTGCTTCTGTGTTTAAGTAATTGTGATGGAAAACAAGACTAAAATAAAATCAACTGAGGCAGAAGATTTTTTTTTGCAGCATTAGTACTTCAGCACAGGCTTCACAAAGGAAAGTACACCGATCCTGGTCATATCTATGAGTCAAAAATGATGCAACAAACTATTAAACATAACAAGCTGCACAGTTTGATTACTAGCAGCTTATAAAAGCTGAGTGCACATTCCGACACTCCCACTCTCTCAAGGAAGTTCAGCTCTGAGGCGGAGTTGGATTATTATTACTGGTGACATCATGCAGCTGTTGCTGATTGGACAGTTTTGCCTGGAAGCAACATCATGTTTAAATATTTGTGAATGTCTGCATTAATGCATCTAGTATGCATGATTAATTATGCATTACTCTGTGTGTGTGTGTGTGTGTGTGTGTGTGTACACATGGTGTGATGGTGTACAGGCAGTCAAATCCCTTTCTGACTTATCATTATAAACAAGTAGTATTATAAACTCTAAAAATCATTTTAATACTATTTCATTTTTTTCTATTAAAAATCGAACCATTTAAGGGATAGTTCATCCAAAACATAACATTTCTGAAGATGTACTCACCCTCCGGCCATCCAAGATGAGTTTGTTTCTTATACTTACTTATATTTATATATTCATATTCAGTTCTACCTCTATTCTATTTTATTTTATTGCTAGTTATTTTGTTATATTATATTTATTTACTGTACTTATTTTCATATTCTACCTCTATTTTGCCATTTTATTTAAACTGTTTTCTAAATGTGTCAATTTGTTGGGGCAGTCGTGCAATACATTTCACTTTATGTCATACCGTGTATGTATGTGAATGTGACAAATAAAATTTGAATTTGATTTGAATTTAATTGCATTATTATCAATAGCATTGCAACACTTGCTCACCAGTGCCTCCTCTGGAGTGAATGGGTGCCGTCAGAATAAGAGTCCAAACAGATATTAACATCATGTGTATTGAAAAGTGTTCCTACCTATGGAGTATTTTGATCAGCTTTTTGGACTCTCATTCTGACGGCACCCATTCAGAAGATCTATTAGTGAACAACTGATGTTATAATAAACCTATCTTGGATGGCCTGAGGTTTAGCAAATGTTTAGCTGATTTATATTTTGGGCTGAGCTATTGTTTGCGAAATTAACAAGCAATATCTGAGCATAAAACCACAGCACTTTTTTTCCAACGTTTCGCACTGGATACTTTTTACCCTTACATTTCCTTCATAGTCTGATTTAATTCTTTGTGAATTTTGAACGCTTTGAGGGGATTCACTTCACATTAAGCACGCTGTCCACACAGCGTTAAATATTGAGCGAGCGTGTCGTTTGTTTTTATAATTTCTCTTGCCACAGGTGCTGTTGGCAGCCCGAGCTGGGAGACCTCGAGAGGTAACTGCATTTTGATGAGCCGTCAAATGAGTGAACAAAGCAGGCTGGAGGCTTTAGTCAGGCAGGCTAGTTTATTTCATCACTTGTGACACAGAGCATGCACACGGATAGTCAACACTCCCCAGCCTGCCTTTGTTTCTGGCCAAATCTGAATGTTTTCTACCAGGACAGGCTGTTTTCTTCAAGCTCTTGCATGCCTGTCCTTGTGAAAGCCTCTTTCTCATTCACCCTTGTGCCATATCTTTTCTCCACCGTGCCAAATCCAGAAGGAAATTGCTTGTTTGTGAAGTGGCAGAAAGAAAACAACAACTTGAATCAGGGGTTTAAAGGTCCAGGTCAGATACTTTCCTCTAACGTTCAAGGATGAATGGATGGCAGTCTGTTGAGATATGGAAGGGGCATGTTCTGTATTACTCCATGTTCTTAATTCACATGTTTTCCGGATCCCCTTTCCCCCCTCAAACGTTTTAGCGGCACAAAAGCAAATTCATCTTTTATTCAGCGCAGGTTGAATATTCTGAGATGTTAAAGCAGTGGAGGTCAGTGTTTAGCAGGCTTCTCGCTCCCTGAAGTACTAAAACAAGGTTTGAACCAGGGTTCATGGAAGCACATTAAAATGTTTCGCATTCTGAACAAGATGCGCACCAAAGCCACAGCCTATAGACCTTGCTGCATATGCATTAGGCTCTGTGCGACAAAAGCTCAGGGCTCTTATTCACCACCCTGTGGTCTTCAGGCGAGGCCCTCGGTGTGAAGGCCTTGTTCTCGGGTGTGCTGGTGGGGCCCAGATGCACTTAATGGTGTGAATCAGTAGACCAGTGATGTGATGAGTGTACGGTTGATCTCACTCCTCACCCTTTGGCATCTCCAGTCTCCTCGAGGCGTGTATGATGAACATAGGAAGAGTTCAAATGCAAAAGCCTCCAAATACATCTGATGTTTTTCTTTAGAATTAACATTTCTTTCTGGCCACTTTGTATAGGTTTCTATGTACGTCTCAGTGTCTTGAGCCTGGCATTTAGCACGTTTGAAGAGAAAGTACTTGAGGAACATATATTATGTGTGGAGAGCATTCGGTCAGTATCTTTATCTCATTTTTGACCAAGATGGCTTTTAGAGGCTTTTGCTTCTGAACTCTTCATATTTTACCCTTGAACACTCAAATACAATTAACAGTTAATTTGTCTGTCGTCATCCAAACTGGTGTAAAATAATCAAAAATAATTAACTGAAGAGATAATATTTAAATATATGTATATATATATTAGAAAATATTCACATGTCTATATTTATATTCATGAAATAAATATATTTAATATATAAACATAACACATCTTTCTGAAATATTTACATGCATGTGTTTGTATTTATATATACAGCAGTACACAGTACACACACATATATTATGTAAACAACATTTTTATTTTGGATGCAATTAATGGTGAAATATTTACATAGGTTGTCACTAGATCTTTCAATTACCTATTATGTAATAGTAATATTATATTTAAATTATTTATGGTCAAAGCTCTGTAGTTTTTTACAATTTAATAATAATTTTCTAAATAAATAAAATTATTAATCAGACACGCCTAAAGGCAAATGTAAAAAGTAGGGGGAAGAAAACAGAAGATGAGGAAGATTGAGAAAATGTACAAATTCAATAAGAATTTACAATTACATTTATTCATTTAGAAGTCACTTATCCAAAACAATTGAGGAATAGAATTAGCAAGTCATTATAAAGAAGCAAATAGACACGGGAAGTTTCAGGCATTGTTCAAAGTAAATGCTATAGCTAGACAGGAAAGGTTTAGAGCATATTTGATTATGTTGATAATAAGCCTTAGAAATTTGCATATGAAATGATACAGTCATTTTTATAGAGTTAATGTTTAAGTTGATTTGTAATAGATTTTGAGGTAATAATTTTAACTTGGTGGTGACATATTCATGCATACGCACCAAAACTGCTGTCTTAATATATACTCAAAAGCATGCACATGTGTCACCAGCAAAGCAAGCCTGGCTCTTCAGGGGGGTCTGGGAGGCCTTACCCAGCCTAATTATGCTCTTGGCCCACCCTGGCACCCACCACCCACCTGCTGCTTTAATTTTCCAGCCCACCCTGAAAGTCCTATAGTTCACATTCTGGAATTACACCTCCAAGAAAAGTACAGTGAGGTTTTGGTATAAGCACTTTGCGCAATTTAGCTTAATCAACAATTAAAACTATATTAGTATACTTGTTGTTAGAGTAGAAATTATTATTTTTAATTATTTTCTAATCATTTCTAGCTGTAGTTCATGTTTTGCTTTTGTTTTCCCCCCATAAATGTTATTAAATATTGTGTAAATTTGACGAAGAGAAAAATATTATACCTGCAAACCAACATTTGGTCCAAAATAAGCTATGCTCCACTACACAGTAGCTAAATTTAGTCTGCACTTTATATCTATTCAGGCACATTTTAATGCATAATTTGTTCACATTTTGTTTAAATGAACAAATCACATAGGCCTATCAGGATTTTAAATGTTTTAGGAAAGGTCCTGAATTTGGTTTACCTCAGGCTGTCAAACAAACTTTTTCTAAAGGTCAGGCACCTCCTTTCACTGATCATTAGCTGAAAAGCCAGCCCTTGTAAACGCTTTTTCTAAGTCTTAGTGTAATGAGATGTGAAGGTCTACTTGTTTTCATATTTTCCACAGACAGTTTTTGTTCACTTCTGCCCCCTGCAGGAATATATCTAAATAGCAACCATTATTGTGAAGACACAGAGACTTCTCCTCACATGAGCGCATTTAGTATTTAATCAATGTATTAATCATATAATATCCTAAGGTGATAACACATCCAAAAAAAAAATCAAAGATCTGTCATCGGTTCATCTTCCTGTCGTTCCAAACCTGAATGACCTTATGTCTTTTTTGAAGAATGTTGATCTTAGTAGCTACCCATTCACTTTGACTGCATGGCCAAAAATATAACGGAACTGAATCTGTGTGGTTATCAACATTATTCCGATTTTGTGTTTACAGAAGATAGAAGGTCATACAGGTTTGGATACTGGAGCAATTTGGCTGGGCCCACCCTTCAAACACTTTAAACGAGCGTGTATCTTAAATGTTTTGGTGAAATATATTACAAGTAACTGTAAACATCTTTATTAAGAAGATAAATTGTCATATACTCTATAATCTCTCCTGTTCCTGCCTGTCGTTTCCCTTCTGCTCGGTGGTCCTAACACTTCTGTGTGACTGAGACTCAGACAGTAATGGGAAAATGTTTTGGGCATTTCACACACTCACAGAGCCCAAGCGTTGCGTTCTCAGGCGGCGTGGCCATTAGGCTGGCTGCCGACCAGCAGACCTGTCACCCTTGTTTAATGTGCCTCACTGGGCGTGTTTGTGTGCAGACTCCACGATGGGCATTTCTGAGGAGGAGACCGGACTGAAGCGGCATGCGAACCCACAGGCTGAGGGTTAATAGCATCTGCGCTTATTCTGCCACCTCCAGACGTCAGGAACACGCACCGTCACCCACTCAGCTCAGAGGGTCGCGTACAGAGCGCTGGATGCCGCTCTTTGACAATGTCAGCACCGATTTAAATGAAATTCTGCATGCGCTAATTGAGTGATCTCTAACCATCCACTCAAACCACCTGGGCAGAGCTCCAGCGGTCCGTTCATCTTTCTCGGCGGTGGATCTCCGGCATGTCCTACTTTACTGTTTAATGACCCTCTGACAGAGCAGGACCGTGCCAAACAGCAAACAAAAGCGAGAGCTTTAAAACCCAGCGTGACCCAGATGATGCCCCCCTCTGTGCCCGCTTTCATTGTTCTGACAGGAGAAAGAAGCCGGGTTTCATTTGCATAATAAATGGGAATGAAACAGCACGAGAGTGTGCCGCTCTTCACCGTAAAACAGTGCCTGTTACAGCAGCATGCAAATGATCTCCATCATAATCCCATCATCATTCAAAGATTCGCTTCAGTTGATGGGAACTACGTAAACACAAATATAGTTCCAGATTTGATATGAGAAATGATCCATATGCTCAGAAAACTTAAAATCTGCTTCTAATATTATCTAATATTCTAATATCTTCATAGAGATAAAATATGCAGCCTACAGTGTTGGCCAAAATGATTAGAATAAATTGTCATCTTTTATATTTAGTCTGTCTCAGTTTGTTCTGTTCTGCAAAAATTTTTTTTTTTTACTTTGTCGTATATATGACACGCAGGTGCTTGGCGTGTTGGCGTGCATATGATACGCATCTACTCCAAAACCCTAATTCTTGTAGCATAAACACAAATCAAAAATCTAAGTCATGTGCTTATTAAAATATAAATAAAATAAAAAGTATCATCTAAAATGTAATTATATTTTAATTCTGAAAAATTGCTGCCAAATGGGTAAAATTAGGTGGTTTGAAGGAAATTGGTAAAGGTTGGTAAAGATTAAAAATGGCAATAAATAAATAAATAAAATTAAAAAGTTTTTAAGGATGGAGACTTTCACATTGTATGTCATTTAATAATTCTCGTTCTAAATATACCAGATAATATTTGATATAAGAGATTTTGTTAGACTAAATTACATTGGATGGGTTTTCTACAAAATAGTAGTCTTCTATAAATCAGGTTAAAAATGTATGATTGTTGTTTGCTCAGATATTAAATCATATTAAACAGGACATGTTCTAATGTACAGAAACCAAATAAAAACAGTATTCAACAGTATTTTTTGTTCTGATGCTTGAAAAGTCTTTTTCATATATACATAATTCTAATTTAACCCAAAATGGAAATGTACACTGAAGCTCTTTGTCAGCAGCACAATTTCTGGTGCAAAATGGCAAGGTTAAACGTCTCCTCGGTTGCCAGGCAGTGGTCAAAAACATACCTGACAACAGCTATTCAGAAGTAGCCCAGATATTAGAGCTCAGAATGAGATGTTTTGTCAGATTGGGGCCTTTTATTTGATATGAATTATGTTTCTTGCAGGCCTCATGTAGTCAGATGGGTCAGTTAAAGAGAGATCATTCCTTTCATCCGGGCAGGGGACTAATTAAGCATACAAAACGCTATTTATTTTGAAACCCATATTTATAATTGAAACTCATATTTGAATGGTGCTGACATAGACTTCCCCCCCCCCTCATTAGCAGAGTTTAATTGCACAGCATTTAGGTGGTTTTGTGTGCATGTGTGGGCTTTAGATCGTCACAGACAATGTGCAAGAGCTGGGATTACAGTCGTGTCACGCCAAGATTATTCTCCTTGCCTTATCCTTGCAGAAATATGATTATTATTGTCATTGTCATTTTGTGTTATTCCTGTTTATAGCGCGATTAAGTCCAGTCTTATTAATGAAAAACTCATCGGATGTCAGCTCCTGCTCATGGAGGATAAGAAAATGTTTATGAGACAGAGGGCAAAGCTGGGAAAGGTCCCTGAGAGATTTGCTATGTTTAAATACATGCCAGGCCTGAATAATTTTGTCTGCATGGATCAGAGATTCAAGTTTACACGATAAGCTATCATGGGCGTCTCAGGACAGCCTCACACTTCTGCAGATCATGCTCTCTGTCCTTCCGTTTTTAGTGCAATTCATGTCAGAATTTTGAAGTGTGGGTTTAGACATGCTTGAATGTACAGTATAGATATGTTAGTGTTAAATGTTTTTAAACAGTTTATAATTGTAAATTATGTACATAATAATTTATATATTATTACCTTTATAATATTAATTGTATAAATTTGTCTTATTATTGTATATATAATAGTTATAGTATACACAAACACACACACACACACTCACACACACACATACACACACAGACACACACACACACACACACTTTGTGGTTGTGCCTCAAACCAGTGTGATGCTTTTATTTACATGTGGTACAGATTTAAAGTTTAATTTGAGCAACAACAGCATCGTTGCAGGATTCTTAATTTGCACCAGTTTAATTTGTAAAGTGCCAGCGATTCCCATGATCCTCATCTCTTGTGGTTCTCATCTCTGATTGCTCAAACCCTGATTTGGCTTCTTCTTATGAGAATATCAGACCCTCTGCTATAAAAAGACACTGGCGGCATTATCGTCTTATAAAACGGATTCAGAAACAAATTAAAAATTGTCATGTCTAATCTTCTTTGACCAAAAGTACCAAGTGCAAGTGGTACATGTTCTTAAATCTGTGGCCTGATCCAAGTTGTTTACAGCGCTAAGCCTCAGGAGGGATCTGGTTGCTCATAAATCTGGGGCTCTGATTATGTCGCAGCGGAGACGAGACACAAAGCCACACTCTCATTTTCACTTCCTTCTGACCAGGAGACATACATTTAGGTCAGATATATAGCCAGTTTGCCCTTGCATGTATAACGTTATATAATGCACATATACACTGATGGGAACTACACTCTAAAAAGGTCTGTAAGATTTTGTATACTGTACTTTTACAGGTGTTTTACCAGTATTTTGAGTTTTAACATGAAATGCCCATAAATTAGTAGATAAAGTCCCTTGTAAAGAGCTACCAGTACTTTTTCTATGATTTGTTTTTAATGGTTTAACTGGAAGAAAAATTCTTAATTTTATATCCAAACAATGTTTTATATAGCTGTGATGCTTAATAATGACTACTGAAGACTACTAAAGTCCATATCTAACAAAAATCAAGGCCTAAAAGTATAAGAAATATTGCATATACCACCAAATCATGGCCTGTACAAATCCAATGTTTGCATAATATCTTGGTGTCTAAGATGCCTTTATCCTGATCAGTTTTGAAGGCAGAATAGATTATGTCAATGAAAATAACACATTTATATGTAATATATTTCAGAAATAACTATTGTTTTTCCCTTTTATCTCTACTCGCACTTGATACTATAGAGAATTATAAGACTGTAAAAGAGTGATTTTAATCAATATAAATGCAGTAATGTATTAATGTGCAGATAGTATTTTTCAAATTGAGTTTTTTTAATCTTTCTCTGGTGTTATTGTTTGGTATAGAAAAATAATCATCTTGTTTTTAAAAGCATCCAGCAAGTAATTTTGTCTTCATTTTGTATATGGTACCTATAAGGATTATGCAAGTGTACAAATATCATTTAGATAAGGGATAATACACAGTAGCCCCAAAACTCACTTGAGCTGGTAACCCACATAAAAGTGTTTAAATATACTTGCATTTGCCAAATATCAATCCAGGCGGCATCTTTTAAAGAAAGTACTAGCAAAACATTTCAAAAAGTAAAATAAGGATATAATAATAATGTATAATAAATATTAATTTTAAATTAGACCTATAGAAATACAAAATTTTCTGTTCATTCAAAAACCGAACAGTAATTATTGTCTTTAACTTAGCAGATATTCTTTTTTTTAATACATAAATTAATTTTTGAGACATGGCATCTTAAGTTACAATTCATTTAATGCGTGGTGGACGTGCTGCATATGTGTGTTTGTTTGCATGTGTTTTGTGTATCTACATACGGAAAGCCATGTTAAGCATCCCCATTTTAATTAGTGGACAGGATAAACATACATGTTTGACACATAATGCACCCCAGCTCTGCTCTTTTTTGAAATGCTGTGAGGAAGCAGCTGAACTGAGCAGCGCAGGGGCTTAGTGACCGATTACAGAGATTGCTGGTGCCATCCAGAGCCTGCTGGAGCACACGAGTCAAGTGGCCTGGCAGCAGGGCGAGATTTTTTTCTTGGGATTGTGTGGAATTATACTGAGTATTAATTCAGGTCCCTGCAGGATTCTGTGGGAGGCGACGGTTGGCCGGTCGTTACAGCGATGATAAGGATAAGGAGCAGCTGCTGATGCTCAGTTCAGAAACCAGATTAATCTGCCGAGACTCTGTATTAAAAAAATAAGGCACAGAGCAAGTTTGATTGAGACTTACGCTTAGGAAAAAATGAAGGGATCTGGATGTTACACGTAAGGGGTGGGGGGCAACCGGCTTGTTCCGAAAGCTGTTAAGATGGGATGAATCCAGAGCACTGGATATATCTCTATTTTCATCAAAAAAAAAAACACTCCCTAATCTATATTTGAGATGTACTGGATCTTTATCTGGGAAAGATTATTCTTTTCATGATATTTAACTTAAATAACACATTGTATATGGTTTTGTAGTGTTCCCCATAAGCAGCTTGGCAACTGCTTAGCTGAAGAATGTGTTACTGTTACTCTACTTATATTTAGAACATGGCAAAAGGGCATGATAAGAAGGAAAACGTATTTTGTGTATCAGATGATGAGTATGTTTTATATATATCATTTTTAACACAATCTCAGTTGATTTAAGAACATTTTGGGTACAAAACAAGTTTGTGGAGTAATGTTGATAACCATAAAAAATAACTTTCACATTTATCTCCTTTTATTTAAAAAAACAAACAAAGAAAAAACATCAATAAATGGTAATAAATGTTAAAGGAATAGTTCACTCAAAAATGAAAATTGGTATAAATTGTACTTACCCTCAGGTCATCCAAGATGTAGACGAATTTGTTTGTTTAAAACAGATTTTGATAAATTCACCATTACATCACTTGCTTATCCTCTGTAGTGAATGGGTGCCGTCAGAATGAGAACATAAACCATCACAAGATTCATTCATTTATTTGTTATTGTTACTGAAAATGTCATTTTGACTGAATCATGAGAGAAATATGCACAGATGAAGCACAGTTTACAAGAGAAAACTGTCCAAATCAGTCCTAAACAAATATGTTGGTGGATTTTGATAGTTTAACAGGGGATGGACTTTTTAACTATTTCCAAAAAAAAAAGAGAGAGAGAAAAAAAATATATTATTATACCATTATTATTATTATTATTATTATTATTATTATTATTATTGTAAATTAAATTTATTATTATTATTATTATTATTATTTTACCACTATAAAATATTTGTATTATAATTACATTATACACTCTTACAATTTTTATTATTGTTACTTTTAGTTATGTAATATTTTAGATTTCAAGGTAATAGCAGTAATATTTTAGGGTTTCAAAAACAAAGATTATTTTTACTATTAATACTGTAATAAATAATAAATATTTCAGATTCAAGGTAAAACATTTTTTAGGATTTTGACATTTATTTAAAATCACATATATTTTATTATTTTGCAAATAACAATAGATAAATAATTAATATTTAACAATTTTTGTAAATAAAAATGTTGTAGGTAACAGTG
>JAUMHR010000062.1:9169009-9185209 GCA_032361145.1 Enteromius fasciolatus | reverse complement strand
TCAAAAATATATATGTTTACTGTGTATACACACACACGCACAAAGAGCATATATATATATATATATATATATATATATATATGTAAATTCATAAATATATGTGTGCGTGTGTGTACACAAAAACATATTTACCCTGTGTATTTATATAGGCCTATATATATATATATATATATATTCACACATATTTATATTTATATATAAACAGTACACACATATATTATGTACACACATTTTTGGATGCAATTAATTGCTTGACAGCACTAATTAAAATAGAAATCAGCTATTTTAAATTGTAAGACTATTATTATATTATTGTTTTTACTGTGTTTTTTAACAAATAAATACAGAGAACGAGCCTTTTCAGAATCACAAAATGAAAAATTTTATATTTTTTTATTTCTTAAGCTAGTAAAATAAATTACATATAAAAAAAAATAATCTAAAATTAAAAAATATCATAATGTAAAATCACATTTCAACACAGGGGGCACTGTAGAGGCTACAAGATCTGAAATGCATGTGTCAAGAGACATCCACTCCAAAATGTGCAGGACTGAGGTCCTACAGAAACACTAGGCCTGTATTAGGCTATGAAAAAAAATCTGTACACAACAATACGCCGTCAGTGGAGCATTACGGAAGTAGCTTAGGTACGGTTTAAAAATCAGCCTTAAAAGTCAGAATGCGGCTTTATATACTGTCTGAGGTGAACTAGAGGAGTTGAAGAGGAGAATCGGATTTCAAGCACCTGAGTTGAATTTATGTAGTGTTGATTGTCCCGAGGCAGGCAGTGCGCACTAGGGCTGCTGGGGTCTGCAGGGGAGGGTTACCGAAACACGTTACGGGAAGGGCGGGGCTTCAGGGGCTCCGGGGCGTCAGGTTGAAACTTTGTAGAGCTCCGCCCTTTGACAGCTGCAACGCATTTATACACATGTGCAAACTTTGCCCATGTACGACACTCCCCAAAACCTGCGCGGCTCAGCTCCAAAGAACTCCAGCGCCTGTCTAACTTTGTTTGAAGAGGCAAACCCCGTTCAGCCGTGGATTTCTCTGAGTACACTAGGATCCTTCTCGGTCCGAAAACTTTTTCCCCCTGAGCTGGAACTCACTATTAAAAATGTCTGCTTCGGTGCTGTCTTCCATATATGATTTCGACAGGGTAAGAGTTTATATTTGACTTATTCACTTCAGTTTTTTCCTTTTAGCTTATCTTCGTATCTTGTTTATCTTTGTTTCCTCAATTTATCCGTGCTGGCAAACTTGTAACATGAGAGCTCTGTGTTTACTCGAGCTCATAATAACGCGTTGTTGGGAGACGGGGAGTCTTGTAACTCGTTTTGTTTGAACTTGAGGTTGTTTGAACGGAGTTTTTGCGTTATGTGTCACAATCTTTGATATTACATTCACATATACACATGCTACAAATGAAAGCCGTTTTTTGACTCAAATTGTCGTGTTCAAAAAGGGCTGTTGAGACAAACGTACTACAGTAGAGATATAAGCTTTAACATAATCGTTTTTAGGTGAATTAATTTGTGATTTAATTACATGTTCAAGATAACATGCCACAGAACACTTTAATTTTTAAATCTCTTATATAGGATAACATACATAATTTTAACCCCAGAGAGCAAATAAAACATCTGTTTTGGGGTCTGTTCTGTCATATTTATTTTTAAATTAGTACACATTTAAAGCGCATACAGCATTTTTATTATTAACAATGATAATTATATATTATATATATATATTATTTTTTACCTATAGCTTATGCCACCTCAGGAGCATGATGGTCATGTAAAATAGTGTTTTCATTCCTGTGTTTTATTGCTAATTGTTGATTAAGCTACTGTATTTTCTTCATAACCTATTTGACATCCATGCTTAGGAAGTCTGTTTGTTTTCTTTCAGGAAAAAGTCCCAAATTCAAATGCAATCTATCTCCACAATATGCTGGAAAAGAGGAATGTCGGGGTCCCATTTGCTGCTTCCAACACCAACAGCAACAGGTCTTTTGGTTATTTCAGGAGTAACTCAACAAACCACATGGACTTCAACATGAGCAACAGGCTCCAGATTGGTTTTGAAAGCTCAACACCTGCCATCATGAATAAAGAAAACAAGTACCGAGACCGTGCTTTCAGTGACACAGGGGAACGCAGTCAGCAACTTCAAGAAATCCTTCAACAAAAGCCTGGCTCTCAGATCAACTCAACCCGCTACAAAACCGAACTTTGCAGGCCTTTTGAGGAAAACGGTTCGTGCAAGTACGGGGAAAAGTGTCAGTTCGCTCACGGCTATCACGAACTGAGAAACCTGTCCCGTCACCCCAAGTACAAGACTGAGCCGTGTCGCACATTCCACACTATTGGTTTCTGCCCATATGGCCCTCGCTGCCACTTCATTCACAACGCAGATGAGCGCAGAGCTGCTACAAGTAACGCTCAACCAAGGCTCAGCAGGGAGATTGGTGTCCTGGAAGAGGAGGAGTCATCAAACCCGTTCCTCAGACCTAGGGAAAGACCAAAGCTGCACCACAGCCTGAGCTTCTCCGGCTTCTCCAGCTCCTGCAACAACGAGTCCGCTTTAATTGACAACCCAACATCACGCACGCCCCCGCCGCTCCCCTGCACGCTCACTCCCAGTTCACCCTGTCTGAATGCGTTCACGTTCCCCGATCAGGATCTTAAGGCTTTTCTTGCCCCCATCATCCCTCAGACCCATAATGCTTTTACCCATCAGAGCTTGTACAGTAACATCCAAACCAATGCTTGTCCCCCATCGCCACCTTTCAAAATGAGCCACTTGCCCTCCATGCATCCACTCTCTGAGTCTCCAGTGTTCGATTCTCCACCAAGCCCACAGGATTCCCTCTCGGACCCCGAAGGGTACCTAAGCGGCTCTTGCTCTTCCTCCGGCACAATCAGCGGCTCGGAGTCACCCAGTATGGACGCAAATAGACGTTTGCCAATCTTCAGCAGGCTGTCGATTTCAGACGATTGACTTGCTATTATTCTTATAGCCTTTTATCCAAGTAGTGCCAACATGAGTTTCAGATCAAATATCAGTCTCATCCGTTGGTTATCTCTAAGTGTTTGTCTCATGATTGAGATCTGATTATATTTCTTCTTTCTTATTTTTCCTTACCAAGATGATGGCTTCAACAGTCTAGAAAAAGGCATATGTAGAAGTAACTATCTTGAGAAAACATTCCTTAAGTTTGGAAATGGTGCGAGAGCACAAGAACTGGGACTCAGAAGCTGGTCATGGAATGTCACTGCAGATTTTTTTTTTTTTTTTAAACTGTGTGGTATCATTGCATTTTGCCTCATGCTTTGAAATCTATTTAACTTATTTATTGTCATGTGAAAGTATAGCCTTCAAGGATAAATTGAGTCCATATGGTATTTATCAAATCTAAAGCAATACACTTATATTCCTGTTTAAATTGTGATCGCCAATATTAACCTGGAAACCGTTTGGTTTATCTCACAATAATATATTTTTGTTAACTCGTTTATTTTACTGTAAATAGGTAAATAATTTAAGATTGTATGCTATTTATTTCAATTTTGTTTACTGTGTGTGTATATATTAAAAAATGGGAGAGCCTGATGAGGTCACGCTGTGATTTCTTGTGCAGGAGGGAGGGAAGCGTCGGAGGATCTATGGGCATTTGTAGAATGTAGCCTGTCTTATGAGGTCTTTATGGCCCTAAAGAACTAACTGACTTCACACCTACGAGTATGACTGTTTCTTTTTCTATTTTTTACCAAGATAACGACAACCAAAAAAAAGTGTCCATTTGCACACAGTTGCGTGACGATTGCAGTCTAGTGCCAGAGAATGTAGCACTCGCCTATCTAGAGGTTAATAACTAGCTAATATGTGCCTGCTGGGGTTGAAGATCCCACATAGTGTAACCTAATAAAGCAGTTGCTTTGGTGTATATCTAAAGCCAATCACATTGAATGTAGCTCATAGATCAAGATGCCTTTTTTATGGTGACTGAGATGCTATTTCATTGTTTATTTTTCTACTTTTAGAACATTTGAACGCACCATTCCTAATGAAAGAAACTCTGCCTTTCATCTGTGCTTTTCTAGACATGCTGACTGGGGATATTAAGTTTTGTAGTTGGTTAATAACTATTACTTTACCTTTCTAGATGAAGTAAAGCAACACTGAATGTAATAAACAAACGTCAGCTGGAGTTGGAGTATGTATACAAAGTGCGCAGAGTAAACTTGTACTGTATGCTGTTTTTTTATATATAAATATATATATTATTTTTTTCCATAGAACTTCTAATAAAGGCATTTTTGAACAAGTTCTGAATGTTTTAAGGGGTTTTTATTCCACAGAGGAAATAAGACTTGCCTACTGCTCCGGACAGGGCTTGTTCATGCAGTGTCCTGTAAATTATTGTCTATTCCAGTCCGTTTTCCCGCCCTCCTGCTTTTCTTTCAGAGAAAAATAGCTACTTCAATGTCCTGGCGTTTGGCCTCCTCTCCTGACAGAATGTTCAGTAGAGGCCTGCTTTGTTTGAATGGCAGAAACTGAAGTATGAAGGGGGTGTGGAGGTAGCTTATAGACCCTCCTTTTTAGAAATGCAACAATGTCCAGTAGTGGAATCTTTAATGGAATTAGCTATTGGTTTATACAGATGTGTTGGGTATCATATAAAAGCAGTCTAAAGATTCTTCTGCAGTTGAAATTCTCAGTACTTATCGTAAGAAATGCAATTAGGAAAACACAGGCAGACATGTGTATCAGTGTTGAGGGTCTGCTCGTGGAGATAAGGTGCTTTGCAAATATTTACATACTAAGAACTTCTTAGACAGCCCTGTTTAACTTGGAGGGTTCGTAATGTACGGCCTCTCACAAGCATATGTATGATAAGGTTGATAAACAGTCAGACGATTAGCTTATATGTGAAGCTATATTTGAAGATATCTGGATGCACTGTGCGCGTGTGAGAGAGTAGTGGGGGTCCTTTGCGTGTCAGTGTGCATGTGCAGAAGAAAGGTTGTCAGCCATTAATGAACCACATCTCACAAAAGCAGGAAACCACTCTGTGCGCTGATTAGGGACTCTTGGGAGCAGAGCTATTCCTCTTGGATATTTTCCACTACACCCCTCTTTTGTGATTTATGTGGAGTAGGCTTCAGGCACAGGGCCATTTTTCAGATATGCATGCATACACTTTGTCAAACTCTGAGTCACAGTGAGTTATGTTCTTTGACAGCCATTACAAAAGCTAAAATTATCAGGATTTAATGTACTCCATGTTCTCATTTAATAATATAATTGTTTGATTAGATTGTATTATTAAATTACTACTATTGAAACTATTTTTATATAAAAAGAACGTAATTCTGTAATATATAGTGCTGGGCAAAGATTAATCATATCCTAAATGAAAGTTTTTGTGTACGTATGTGTTTACTGTGTGTATTTTCTATATATATACATATATATATATATATATATACACACACACACACACACACACACACATGTAAATCCATGCAAATATTTTGATACTGTAAGTGTGTGTCTTATATATGCATAATAAATATGCACAGTTCACACACATATATTATGTACACAAAAACTATTAATTATCACAATTAATCAACAGTAATATAACATAATGCACACTGGATCCAGAAATTTTGAAACATGTTCACCATACAATGATTTGACACATATGCTTATGAGAGGCCATACATTACAAACCCTATATGTTTGTGTGTGTGTATGAAAGAGAGAGATTCAAACTTGAAAATCTATATATAATAATCAATAATTATTAATTTGTATAATTATACATTATTTTATGAATCAGTATACTGGTACACATTGTGTGTGTCCATATCTATCTATACATACACACACACACACACACACACACATATATATATATATATATATATATATATATAGAGCCTACCATCAGTTAGTAAAACATGAGGTATGGTCATTGTAAAAGAAAAAGAAAAAAAAAAGCGTTTATCAGTCTCTTTTGGGTGTGGCTGTTTTTAATACAAGAGCCCTTAGTCTGAAATTTTAAGGAACCGGATTGTTGCATTGAAGGATCGAGGACCGGCTCCACTTTGGCTCAGGCTTATCTTCAACAACTAAACACCTGTGACAAACAAACCAACTGGTCTGTGCCTTTCCTGTTTTGTTGTCAGAAATGTGTGCTTGGTGCAAGTTTCAGTGCCTCCATGCACAAGGCAAGGAAGTCCCACCCTCCTCCTCCTCTTCCTCAAGTGCTAGAGTCTAAAAAGCGCTAAGTGAACACTTCCTTCCTTGAGCAAACAGTCCTATACTCATAACCCCATGTGTTTTGCCTCTGCGGTAGTTGTATTGTCTTAAGCGTTATCTGAGAACAACCGAGGGAAAGCCAACACAATATAGTTCAGTGAGTCATAAGAAAAGTTACAGCACATCACAACCATAAACACGAATTCGGAGGGGTGTGGAGGTTACGAGTTTACTGGCCTGATAAGGCTATCGGCCTGCTTGATTTAGTTTCCTCCAAGATGGGCTGGATTCCAGTAGAGCTATAGTGATGCTTGGATTGAGACAAACTCTAACATATGGACTCAAGGGGAAGGGAAGTCTCTACAGTGGATGGATTCACTGGCATAATAGAATCAAGGACACAGAAATAAACCGCCGAGCATGATGAATCTGCCGTGTCACACAGTGCTCACAGTGCAAAACAATGAATTCAAAGAGCACTTTAAGAGCAACGCACTCAGTAGGGGTCTAAACTAAAGGAAATGAGAGGCCCATCTGGGACTTGAATCAGAATACTACAGCACAGAACAATGGCACAACCTGTTCACTCAACAGAATTCATGTGGTGTTGTTTGCTTGCTATGGAAGCCTGTTTCCATCTCTCTCGAGACTACTTCTTGTAGTAGCGGCTTTGTGTGTAACAGTGTGACAAATCTTCAAATGTGGGCCCGTCTCACAGAAACATCTTTTTCATTTTTATAAAGTGTAAAATTTATTTAGCACAACAAACTCACACGTACATCTCACAGTTGTGGCTTTGAAAATTGAGTCTATTTCTCACAGTTGCAACTTTAAATACATTTCTGCAGCTGCAGATTTGTTTCTTACTTTGCATTAAAAGTATAGTTCAGCCAAAAATGAAAATATTGTCATTAATCACTCACGCTCATGTCGTCATTTGTTAATCTTCAGAACACAAATTAAGATATTTTTGATGAAATCCGAGACCTTTTTGACCCTGCATAGACAGCAACACAACTACCATGTTCAAGGCCCAAAAGGACATCATGACACTAGTAGATAGAAAAGAAGATATTGTTGAATAAATTCATTAAAAAAATGCATTATAAATAATGATTAAAACAATATTTATTTCTTATTTTCATGTAACTTATTTTCACTTAATTTCTTATTTTCCAGTTAATTTTTTTGCATATTTATTTCTTAGGTAGAAATTGACTTCCATAGAGTGCAGATGTGAAGAGACTTAATACATAATACTTTTCAACTTACATTCTAATTGTTCCATAAAGCTTGATATGAAGTCATGCTCTCATTTAACTGATGTTGGTCTAAAACTTACTTTCACTACATCAGTTTAAATGTACTTATCTTTAATGAAGCGCTCCAGCCCCCTGTCCAAGTTTATGATGTTGACTCATAGACTGAATAAGCCACCTTTTTGATCCCCTGCTACCCTGGCTGTTAAATAGGTCAAGCACACACACATTAACATGAAGTTTGCTATGTTAGTGTCTACAGTGACGTCAGTATGAAGCGTACACGAAACTGACCTTGAGCGCAAGGCTGATGAGAGAGAATAGCCTTTCTGTTTCTCCTGACTGGAATTGGGAAGTTCACATGTAATCATTACCTAACTATTAAAGAAATATGCCTGCATGTCTACTTTGCAGACAAACACAAAAATTCCAAATTTGTGTTTAATGAAAAGTAACTACTTTTGTTGTTAAGCATTAGCGCTGTTTTAACATACTATTTGGCAACTATAACAATAACAGAACATTTTCAGCACGATTTTGTAGTTGACGAATGATAAAAGCATTGATAGCCAATAAGAATCCCTCCTGATGTAAACGACTTGGGCATTTAAAGTGGCAGATGACAGAACTGCAACGCACACTGTTAATAAGCAGAATGTTACAGAGTGTTGGCACGGATACTAATATAATTAGCATTTTAGTTATTTTTTCGTTCCCTGTCTGTCAGTCACTACGAGTTATGTCGTGACGACAGACTGGGGTTCATACTTGGGAACCCTGATTCACTCAATAGTGAGAAAACGCCAATGAAAATTGGCTAGTGGAATTTGCATGCTGAGCCACTCCCTGCTGAGCGGGTATAAATAGGGCATAAATAGGGCAGCAGGTCCACTCAACAGATTTTGCTTCGGAGCCGAGAGCTGCATGCAGTTTCTTCTGGTTCGAGTGCTGACAAACGAGAGAAAAGGAAGCGGGAGCTGTTCGGTGTGGTGGTACAACGCGATCAGTGGAGTCCCTGTGAGAATCCAGCGATTCCCCTGGGCATTTCTCAAAAGAGCAGTTTCTGACACGGTTGGCAGTCGTCTTTTTAAAAATGCCATTTCGACCGTGTCCTCTTGGGTGTGGTCACTATCTGTCAGCTAACAACGGCCACGAGCGCTGTCTTCAGTGTATGGGGATCCGGCATGCTGAAGACGTGTTTGTGGAGGGTTCATGTGCTTATTGCGAGTCCATGCCCCTGACAGTCCTGCGGTCTCGCCTTTCTCTCCTCCGGGGGTGTGAGTGAGTCAACGTCGACCTCCCGTGGGGGCTCGGTAGGGCTGCCGTCTCCCGAGTCTGACTCGGAGAAGATAGCCATGCTTGCCCGGGCAGTCGAGAGCATTAGGCTCTCGCTGCCAAAGCCTACAGTGCAGCCGGGCAGGCCATAGCCATCCTGCATCCCGAGCTGCGCACGGCAACCGACTTTGCCCTCCGGGCGACGAAGGTCACGGTGTGGTCCCTCGGGAAGGCGATGTCCGCTCTGCTCTCATGACAGCTTACGTTTCCCGGGGAGTGGCGTCTCCACCCCAAGACGGTTCAGCTGATTTGGAGTCGATTCGGGTGGACCTGTTCGCTTCCCGCGAGTCCTCCCACTGCCAGTGGTTTTATTTCCGCACCGAGGGGACCCCCGGCATGGATGCACTGGCACACAGCTGGCCGCAAGGTCTACACAAGTACGCCTTCCCCCCCAGTGAGCCTGCTCGCACAGACACTGTGCAAGGTCAGGGACAACGAGGAACAGGTCCTGTTGGTAGCGCCATACTGGCCCACCTGGACCTGGTTTGCAGAACTCATGCTCCTCGTGACAGCTCCTCCCTGGCGCATACCTTTGAGGAGGGACCTCCTCTCTCAGGGGTACAGCAACCTATGGCACCTGCATCCAGATCTGTGGAACCTACCACCGGTGGTGGTAGACACAATCACTCAGGCCAGAGCCTTTCTACGAGGCAAGCTTATGCTCTGAAGTGGAGTAAATATCTGTCTCTTAAGACAGCCCTCCTGACCGTGCTCACTTCCATCAAGAGGGTCGGGGACCTCCAAGCATTTTTGGTAAGTGAAGAGTGCCTTGTGTTCAGGCTGGCCTACTCTCACGTTGTCTTGAGACCCCGGCCTGGATACGTGCCCAAGATTCCCACCACGCCCTTCAGGGACCAGGTTGTGAACTTGCAAGCACTGCCCTCGATCCAGCCTTGGCGTTGCGGTGTCCCGTCAGAGCATAGCGCTTGAATGTGGACCGCACCCAGAGCCTCAGAAGCTCTGAGCAGCTCTTTGCCTGTTACGGAGGTCAGCAGAAGGGGAAGGCTGTCTCCAAGCAGAGGTTGGTCCACTGGATAGTGGATGCCATCGTCTTGGCGTACCAGGCCCAAGATGAGCCATGTCCCCTGGGCGTGAGAGCTCACTCCCCTAGGGGTGTAGTGTCCTCTCATGCGTTGTTTACTGAGCCTCTCTGGCAGATATTTGTTGAGCTGTGGGCTGGGTGACACCAAGTACCTTTGTACGGTATTACAACCTCCGGGGTATTGTTGTTGTTGTATTACAACACATGGGTTGCGAGCGCTTGTATTCTCCCGGCAGTGTCTCCTTTTGCGGACCCTGGCTGAGCATCCTCTAAGCCTTCCCCCTGCGGGCGGAACCTGACCCAGAGGCCTAATTCGTATGTGTATTGCCCCAGACCTGGGACAGTCCATACTGATATTTCCACACATTATGGTAGGGTGTGGTTCCGCCAAACTGTAACAACAAAAAGGAGGATCTGAAGCAGTTCTCTTGAATGTCGAAATCCCTTCTCTAGAGTCTATCTCTAGTTCAGGAACGAACAGTTTGGCTCCTCCAGTGGCAATGTACTCACCATATGGTCCTAAGGTTACGACCTTGCATAGCAATTGTCGGCACACTAGCGCCTGTCCAGAACTCTTGCAGTGGTGTTGGTTGTGACGGGGGTCTTGGTTGTGGCGCTTTCCATATGGACCCCAGTCTGTCAACACAACATAATTCGTAGTTACTGACAGACAGGGAAGGTCTCAGTTACGTACTGTAACCTTCGATCCGTGATGGAGGGAACAGAGACGTTATGTCCCCTTGCCACAACCTCGACCCATCGCTGGGGGCCCAGGGACCTGGCTCTCGGCTCCTCAGCAATACCTGTTGAGTGGATGCACCTGCTGCCCTATTTATACCCGCTCAGCGGGGAGTGGCTCAGCATGCAACTTCCACTAGCCAATTTTCATTGGTGATTTCTCTCTATCAGAGCTAATCAGGTCTCCCAAGTATGAACCCCAGTCTGTTGTCACGACATAACGTCTCCGTTCCCTCCACCAGGGAACGAGGGTTACAGTATGTAACCGAAACATTTTTTTGCTCTAAGGCTGCACTACACATTTATTTCATGCAGAAGGCAAACCCAAAACTCTCTTAAAACATGTGTTTGTTCTGGCTAAAATATACAGCTGTTGTTAAGATGTTGTAAATAGCACAACCTAGGGGGCAAGGGGCAAGAAAAACATTTCCAGTCTTGATAAAAATAAAATATGTAAAAAAAATTTTTTTTAAAAATTAAAAAAGTAAATATTTGTATATTTTTCATTAGGCAGGCAGCAAGGTAGGTCACTATGTTTTGGAGCAGAGCTAAAGTTAAAGGCAGCTTTGGTTGAACTCAGACATGACTAATTATTATTTTGTCAGGTAACTGACAAGGTAAAAATACCTGCTTCACAGTCACATACCAACCACAGTCAAGAGCGATAGACACATTCTGAACTTCAGAAGACGTTTTGTCTGTATGTACACCCAGGCATCTGTCAACAGACAAAAAAAATGTAACTCAAAGAGTAGACTCTCTCTCTTAACTCTTGAACAATAAGATACAGTCACCATGTGAAGGCCACAGTGCTGGCCGCAGCCTTTTGCAACACTTTGGTGGTAAAAACCATCAGTGAGATCCAAAGACACTGAGTCTGGACCACTCCACAGATGTTTATTTGAATCCACATTCAGACTTCATTCAGATACTTCTTCCATCTTTTCTGTGTTTCATGTTTACACAACTCTGAGGCTGTTTGGATGTTCTTCTGAACTTGTGCTGCATGTGCGCTTCATTTTTCGCATACTCCAGGGACTGGAAAGAAACCTAACACCACACAGTCATCACACTGTGACTTGGCTCTCACAAATCAACAGACAGGCATGAGACGGCCAGAGGACGACTGAGCTCAGAGCGAATATCAGTGCATATAAACAATTTCCTGTCTGACTCACAATCTGGGACTTTGCTCCTCGAGGAAAACAGGCACTTTTACAGCACTTTGAGTTGATTGCATATAAAAGCTAACGTCAAACAGATAAGACTCTCCTATAAAAATCATATCTAGGCAATAAAACCCTGTGATTAATTTATGGATGCAGATTTAGGGAAATTTTTAATGTTTTTTCACTTTATTTTTGTCCAGATTGAATGTGGATTCCTTGTCATTGTTGCCTTTGGCTTGCTTGTTGAGGTTTAAAAGATACTAAAATTAATATTAAGTATTGATTTAATGGCACTGACACTAAATAATAACCCTATTCTCTAGAGTGGAGCTGCTTTATAGCTGAATCAAATTAATTTATATTTGACAAAATTTCAACATTCAACATTTCAAGTTTGCCTCATTAATTATAATTTCATTCTCTGCTTTGAAGATATTTTTTTGCAGCCATTATCCTATCATAAACAGAAATGTTCTGATGCATATATATATGAAATACCGCTTTCACTAAATATACATTAGAAAAACCCTCAAGGCTTCCAGCCATTAGTCAATATTAGTCAGTCATGAAGCTCACTTGAGCTGCAGGTAGAACATGTACACACACCTTAACCCTAAAGGAGAAAATGACATATTAGTACGGTATATCTAGTAAACCTGTTTGAAAAATTCTGCATTCTAAAGGCTTTAGAGCTGCTGATGAGGAGTCTCGTAGTGAACTGGAATGGATCTCAAACCACACATCTGAGATAAAGATAAAATGAAAACACTTGAAAAAGGAAGAGAAATTTAAGGAACTGACATTACATAAGCTGGCTATATACTGTAGACGTGCATGTAATCAAGTGTGTAGAGAAATCAGAGGCTATACAATCCCTTTTAAGTCCCAGGGATTCATTTTTACACCAACATTTGATATTATTTTTCCTTTTGTGATAAAGGTCCCAAACTAGGACTTATTCACTTACTTACATCTACTACTGACTAATATGTAGATTTCGCTGTTTTAGCCATGACTAGCTAGCTGTCAATTTGTCATAGCAAGACTAAGAAGTTTGTCATCCCCATGCTGTTGTACGTTATAGCTAATTTAAATTAGATTACAACAAAGGACAGTTTCTCCAGAAATTATATTTTTATAGTGTAGCCACTCTGAATTTATAGTCTTGTCTGGATTCTAGGTTGTGTCCTGCTGCTCAATTTCTTCACTTGTTTTTACAGGCCCGTCTCATAATACCTCTCTCACCTGATAAGCACTGTGAGGCTAGACTGACAAGCTTTTGCCTTACCGTCATTGCAGGATCATAAAATGGAGAAACAGCTGTATGTAAGTGCAGTTTTTACACACTTTAGGATTTAGACAGTAGAACTGGACGAAGATTAGCATGAATTAGCATCCAGCTCTGTCTTAGCTGTGACATTTAAGTGTTTTTAAAAGGCAAACGTTGCAACACGTAGTGTCGGTTTTTCAGGTATGCCTGGTAGTTTAACCCGTGTAACCCTATACCCTTATGTAAACCTGTGATTAATGGTTGACCATGAGACATTGTAAACCTTTGCAGGTCAACAGCTCAATTGTGGCTGTAACTCTGTGAACATGGGCACGTCCTCAGGCTGTACAGACATCCACGTGCTGTCTTTTATATGTTTAAAAATTCATGACAAATGATTACCAGACAAAGGAAGTCTCAGCAATTCAAACAATTCTTGGCTTGCTGCTTTTCTTCAGAAAGAAATGGAAAAAATACCAAAGTAACATCTGCTTTAATTCCACTAGCACTCAGAGTTTGTAGTGCAACCTGACGTCAGAGTTCAGTTTGTTTGATTGATGTGCAAATTATTTCTCAAACTTGGGTGAATGCCAGTGGACCACACCTGAGTTCCTTTGAAAAGGCTGTCTGGAGTCCGCTTCATATAAACTCTGTAACAGTAATTCAATCTGGCCTAACAGAAGTGAACAACTATTGATGTGACTATGTAATTTGCATCTCTGCGTTCTCCATCAGTTTTATTAAAGTCTAATTTGTTTGTTATTGCTGTTTGTCTGCAAATAAATGACATGCAGAGGAGCTCACATTCTTCACATTGCTTCTAAAGCAAGGGTGGAATCAAACGTGGGTTTAGACCAAGCAAACCAAAAGTCTGAAAGATTGTACACTAAAAAGACAACATAGTTTATTGAGCAAAAAACACTGTTTTGACTATAAATATCATACTGTAATGCCTTTTAATTTGCTGCATAAAATTGAAATGAGGCAGGATGCAGAATTGTAAGTCAAATTTTAGTGTAAATAAGTAGTAATCAACATTCAAGTTAAATTGAATCAGAAATTCATGATTTTGAAAGCCAAACACTGAATGCTGGTTTGACAATGTCTGAAGGTTTCCAGGTTCATAGATAGATAGATGTTTACTACGGGTGACTTGTATTTGGGAAGTCGTTCATAACCTTGCATACCCTCGTCTTGTCTACATTTCTTGTTCTATTTTTACATCTAAGGCTTTGTGTGTCTGTTCACACTCGTTCTGATATTCTATCTCTGTAACTGTGTCTGTTGAAGGAATAAAATCCATAGGATAAAATGAGAGGTCAGCCACAGATCAACCACAGATCTGAGTGCCCCCGTGTGATCAGAACTGGCCTGGCTTGCAAACTTAGCATCATTACTGGTGAACTGAGAGGAAGTGTAAACTCCCTTGAGAACCTGTGTGGCGGTTTGATGAAAATATTTGCATTTCATGACCCTCAGGGCAGCGTGGCAGAGGCTCTAAATTGATGTAGTGGAACAGTACCGTTTCCCTCCAAGAGGTGCCTTACCATCTGGACTCCTGCAAGAAGCTGCCATTATTCACCTCTCCTGCGTAATTTCAGGGGCTGTGGAATTACTGTGGTGTACCACTTCAGGCCACCTGCTCGAGGGGCTTTTTAGCAGAATGCCACCACACCATTCCTCTCTCTACTGGTGCATATTCATGAGGGTATTTGTGCACAAGAGAACTGATTAAAAAAGTTTTTTCTTTGATTATGGAAAAATAAAATTAAAAAATGTAAGTATGTAAGTACATTAGTAAGTAATGTATAAAAAGAATCAAAATGGTTTATATTTATTTCAAACTTAAGATTTGTTTTAAACATGCAATATATCTGTTTGAACTCTGTTTTAATAAAAATGTACCCCAAAAAAATGCTAGAATTTAGTATAAGTGTCTGATGTAGATAAATCACGCTCCTAGTGGCATACAAATTGCAACACTGTCATAATAAGTATCCTACCACTTTAGAAAACTGTTCTGTCATTAATTAATGACAACCAAAACAGGAACAATTGAGTTATGCAATAATGCAAAATACTAATTAGAGTTACACATGACCTGCTTCTATCATCTGATCGTGGTTGTATCTCATTAGTGCTATTGGATCTCAGCGCTGCGTTCAACACTATTGACCACAACATTCTTTTGCATAGACAGAGATTTTGCATAGAAAACTCTGTTGGCATTAGTGAAAGTGCCTTAGCATGGTTCAAATCATACTTATATGACCGCTATCAGTTTGTAGCAGTGAATGAAGACATCATATCGATCACAAGTGCAATATGGGGTACCTCAAGGCTCAGTACTAGGGCCGTTACTTTTTACGCTTTACATGTTACCCTTGGGAGCTCTTAATGGCTTAGCTCCTCAGTACTTGAGCGAGGTCTTATCACATTATAGTCCTCCACATCTGCTGTGTTCTCAAAACTCTGCCATTTGATAATACCTAGAATATCAAAATCTACTACGGGCGGCAGATCTTTTTCCTATTTAGCACCTAAAATCTGGAACAATTTACCTAATACTGTTTGGGAGGCAGGCACACTCTGTCAGTTTAAATCTAGATTAAAGACACATCTCTTTACTCAGGCTTACATTTAACACACTTATACACATTTATTAACCCCTTAACACACAATGTACTTGTTATATCGTAAAAAAAAATGGCATCTACGCAAATATTAGTCTATCTCTCTCTTATTCTGTTTCTCAGTCCATATCAGATGGTGTATCAGCACAAAGAGATAATCTACATCGGAGACCAGAACACCTAGATGAGCCCTGTGGACTGACCACCGGAAACCAAATGCACACAAACACACACACATACACTATAAGTCCTTTGTACAATCTGACATGCGACTGGAAATTAGGTGCTGGGCGTCCAGCCAGAGGAGAACTGGCCCAAACTAAGCCAGGTTTTTTCCAACATTTTTTCTCACGGATAGGGTTTTGGTTCCTTGCCACTGTCGCCTCTGGCTTGCTTAGATCACTCTTTACTGCTCTGTAACAAACTGACAACTTTTACCTAAATATGATTTTCAGTTAATGTTAGTAACTTACTTCACGCA
>JAUMHR010000062.1:9143632-9165420 GCA_032361145.1 Enteromius fasciolatus | reverse complement strand
ACTTCTGAGGATAGTGGGGGTCACGAGTCACTGGCACGGTTATTTTGGGGGTCGCGAGCTGAAAAGTTTGGGAACCCTTGATATACAACATCCTTCAAGAGTCACAAAAAAATGTACTTACTCAGTGTATGATTTCAGAAGCAGCTCAAATTTATTAAAGTCGTGCATGCTTTGTGTGAGAAACAAACCAAAGACAATATTTACAAAAAAATCCACCACTGTTTAAGAAGCCCCGATTTGTACAATTTTTTTTTCATTATTATTTAATCAACTAATCTAATTTACAAAAATTGGTTTAGGCATTCGTTTCCCAACTGAAATGACCTGATTCTAAGGAATAACTCACTGATTCAAAGACTGTCTGTGATAACGCTACATTTATAGCGTGACTTCATAAGAAACACACGGACCATTTTTATGATACGTTCATGACTGAAAGCTTTAGTCCTCATGCTTTTAATATAAAATACTTTGTGTACAACATTTATTTTGTGGTTTACAGTTATATTCAAGTTAGATGCAAACAAGCTTCACTTAAAACCAACTGGTTTTAAAACCAAAAGGTGGTTCTTTGTAAACATTGCACACAAACTCTATGTCAACCACTCATTTGATTAAAATCTCCATTCACTCAGTAACGGGCACACCAGCGCTCCACAATGCCAGTGTGCACTAGGCCTTGGCAATGAAGCCTCATGGGACTGTCCTTGAATGTCCCACAGGCTGTCATGGAGACAGACATGTGGGTATTTACAGCCCGCTTTCTCTTGCCTCCTGTCCCATCTCCTGCTGTCCAGTCTGAGGGTGGGGGTGGACGGTCAAGGCTTTTGTGGTTTGCATTCTGGGTTTATTTTCCCCTCATTGCTGCTGTCTGCGTTGTGAATCTCATTTTGGTGGTTTATGGAGATGGACCAGGCAGGAGGTGTGCGGGTTTGTTGGCCTCTTTACAAGGCCCATCTGGACAGGTCTCCAGCCCAATAAAGCATCAAAAGCCGCCTGGTATAAATCCACCATAAGGTCCCCTGGTCTGCAGCAGGTGTGTGGCTAACATGCCATTGCTATGTCCGAGTGAACATGACTGTGCATCAATGGACACTCAACTCAGGATTCAAAAACACAATCAGACTGGCGAGATTAAATTACTTCTGACCAGATACAATTATTTTCTTTAAGCATGAGTGTAAGTTGTAAAACACCTAAATAAACTAACATGTGAAGAATCCTAATGCTCATACTTTTTGCTCCTCCCAAATGGTGTCAAGAAGTCACAATAACAAAGCTCTGAGTAAAACAGGTTCACCCAAGATCTGCATGTTTGAACGTGCAATCTATGTGAACTTAAACGCTCTATCAACGTCATATATGGATGCTATAAGGTTTGGATGTGAAGAACAGACATCAGTAACTTGACAAATTAATTTGAGGTGTGAAGAACATGTGTCATGTTGAGTAATATAAATTATATAAAACACGAATATGAATTCAGCATATACTAGATGGCAATAAATCTGAGTAGGTTCAGTAGTGTGTAATCTGCCACTCAGAAATTTCATTGTTCATTATTGTCTTTCATTTACATCCCAGTTAGGACATTAAAAATATACAAGATTGCAAGACCTAAGATGTATCTGAAAGCAGAATATTGATCGCTGAGGTAAAATTTCCATCTCTAGAGTGCAGTCTATCAGTGGAGACCTAGAGAATGTTCTCTGTCTGAACATGACGAACAAAGACTCCCAGAGGGGAACTCTGAACTCAGTAAAACTCTACCAAGGAGAACACTGGAGTTTACGAGAGAGCTGGAAGAAACTTCACTGAGGAAAGCAGAACAAAGAGGCTCGTCAATTTCAACCCTTGATAACTTGGCCTTCCTACACCATCTCCACCACCACGGTGAACAACTGCCACCATATCTTTGACGTACCTCTATGTGACGTTCGTGCAACAAACAATCACAGGATTCTGAAGATCAAAGGGCTTGATCTTCTGAGCTGCCCTGCAACAGCTGAGATTGGCTGGAATTGGAATGACATGCAGTATGTAGAAAGAGATCTACAACTGATCCTAAAGCAACAGGCATGCCCACACCTGTTTTTAACAGTCACACCACTCCAACCAGCTAAGACTTGCCCCCCACAAACAGACACAAATAAAAATCTCAAAGTGTTGACATGAGATAATGTAAGTTCTGTGATGGGGAAAGAAAAACAACCCACTTGTGTAATTGCTTCTTGACTGTGAACAGTAACACACAAACAAGTCAAACAGGACAGGCACTTGTAACATCAATTAGCAAAGATGTTGTACATGTATGTGTGTGTTTGTCTATGACAGGTGCTCATGTGAAGTCCATGTTCATGGTCTAATGAAACATTATGATCTTAATAACAATAAACATTTAAAACATGCATTTTATATGTATGAACTATACGAATAGTGTGCTATAATTTAAAGAATCCTTTCTAATTCATTGCATAATTGACTCATGGAAATTATAGGTTTATTTAAATATATTCAGGCAACAACATTAATTAAATATGACATTTATTTAACTCATTTAACTAACAGCCAACTGCTGACTCATTTTGATAAAAAAAAAAAAATATATCAGTCACACTTTATTTTAAGATCCAAACCATTAACTACAACCTCAGTAAACTCTTAATATGCTGCTTATTAACCATTAGCAAGGTGGTTTAGGTATGCTGGGTACACAGATTAAAATAAAGGTGCTTCACAATGCCATAGAAGAACCTTTTTGTCTAAATGGCTCCATTAAGAACTTTTAACATCTGAAGAACATTTCTATTTCACAAAAGGTTCTTTGTGGCAAAAGAAGGTTCTTTAGATTATAAAAAAGAGGTGGTTCAAAGAACCTTTGACTGAATGGCATCCTTTATGGCATCGCTGTAAAGAACCTTTAAAGCAACTTTTATTTTTTAAGATTGTAGGATTAGGGATGTTATGGTCATGCAGAATATGCTTTACAAATACTAATAAACAGCTAATATGTTAATAATATAGGCATGCTAATAAGCAACTTAATCAGTGAGAAGAGAACTGGTTACCAAAATATCCATGTGATAACTAAAAGTCTCGTCACCTAACTTGTCTGTTTATTATAGTGTTTATTATAAGTAGCCAGGGCATAAAATATCTATCAAATACTAAAATCTAACTATCCAGACATAATTTTACATTTTCGATGCTGTCTCTGTCCATAATGTACATTGTTAGAATATATTCAAGTGCACATTAAATGACTAAAAGCAGTTCTTCAAAATATCTAGATATAAATTATATATTGACCAGCAGTTCGAGATGCATGTGTCACATTAGGTGTGTGTGTCCGTGTGTGACCATACAGGCTCAAAACCCTGAATACAAGGATGTGTCATCCCATTCTCCTGGTTAATAAAGACAGCTGCTTATTATGTCACACTGGTTTGATAATGCACTTGCAAATGCAAGATATAAACCACCAATCCATACCACCTATTCCCATTATTACTGCTGTGAGAATGACGATTATGGTACCTCAATAGAAGAAAAAAAGAAAAGTATAAAACCAATTCTCCCCCTCCTCTTCTTCTTCTCTCTCTCATGTGAACACAAGCCCTTACAATATTTCTCTGAAAAGGCTTTGCAGTGATTAAAACCCCTTTTCCGCTGGGTCCCCCAAGTTGAAAATAAAGGTGCATCCTGGGAACAATGATCTAGTGGAATGTAGCCCCAAACCCCTGCATGCTCCACTCTCTCCTCTAATAGAGAAAAAAGCTCGCAAAGACGCTTTTGATGTCCAGTCTTATGCAGACAAACAGCTGCACAGCTCTTATGAAAGCCTTTTGCTTTCGCTAAAAGACTGAGAGCCTGCGAGGAACACTGGCGGAAAGATGAATACGGGTCTGAATTGCTTCTTAAATAAAGAGGAAAAAGAGATCGGCGCTAACATCCAAACCTAGCTGCCCAGAACATGGATAAAGCATACGGCCATAAAGAGTGTGAGAAATCAATTCGCTTTCTAAGGAGCTCTTTGTAAACAGGAACATTGTGCTCATTTTGCTACGCTGGTGGCAGAATAGACTTTTCTTTTGTAAATGGAACAGCTTTAGTATACAATAGCCGGAGGGGGGAAAAAACTGCATGAATTCAATCCATTGATTTAGGTTTAGGCCTAATGTGTTGATGCAGCAGAATAAACCCATGTTTAGGTGTCACAGGAGCTCTGTGTTTAGTTTTCCTTCCCCCTTGCTCCTACCGCTTCGCTGTCGGCCCCTCCTACGACCTCCTATTCCTCTGCGTCCCTTGAGTCGGTTACATAACTTATTTCCACTGACCTGCCCTCGTCTTTTCCTGTGCACACACACACACTCAGCGCTCTAACATATTTCTTCTGGATAATTCAGCTGGAGATTAGAGAGCCTCTGGGTCAAACCCTCCCCTGCCTGGATCGCATATGTGGGTCTTTTCAGAGGTCTGGACTTCATCTTTTTCTCCTTGGTGTCCCGCACACGCAGTATCAAGCTTGCAAACCTCCCTATGTCTGCCTGTATTTTAAAGCCTGTCAGTTTAATGCATTACAGTGCGAAGAATGAGTTCTTGAAAACAAAGACAAAAGTAAAAAGATAGTAAGCTCTTTATATTCAACGGTTCAACATTGACAGGGGCCGTAACCTTTTTGGGATGATGAAGCAGGAAATCCAGATGGGTGACCTCTGAGCACCTTTAGGTTATTTGTAGGGCCTGATTTAGCATCGTATATAAACACGTTTCAGTATGCATCTAACTACTTATTAAGATTGATACCTTACCCGTAGTTTGTAAGATATTTCTGGAGCTCACTCACTGGCTTTTCTGTGCTTCTTCCCCCTATGGTGTTTTCTGATGTCCACTGAAGGATCTCGAGAGGGCAGAATGCGTCATGGGCTGGTTATTAAATCCCATTTTGAAATAATATTTATGAGAGGGGGCGTTTATATGGCCTATGACATCAGAGGCAGAGGGGGGAGTTGAGTCAGGGGAGAGGAGATCTTCCTGAGATGGAATACATCTGGAGAGATTATTATCCAGCCCTTGCCTTTTGCCACATCCATATATGCGAAGATACAGCTGTGAGTACATATAAATTTAGCCACACATTGCTTCTATATTTCTTTGACTTATTAATTCTGATCCTATGCTTTTTTAAATAGGGCTGAGCATGCATACACATTTCCTGATTTGAGCTCTTGATTAGATTCACACTTGAATTCAGTTTGACTTCAATTCGTTCACTCTCAGAAATAAAGGTACAAAAGCTGCCACCGGGGTGGTTTTTTACCTATTAGGTTCAAATATGTACACTTTAAGTATTAATGTGTGCCTTTAAGGTACCAAAATTGACCCTTTAGTTACAAACATGTACCTTTTAAAAAGGTATCGCCCAGCTTTAGTAGCTTTATTTCAGAGAGTGCTTATTTTTCTTTTACACAACAAACCCTCTCTCAGCAATTGCTGTAGATTATAGAGTATTATTTTTTGCATAAAACTTTTGTCAGATTTAGATCACAGCAAACTGTTCATATATAAATTATAAAATAATTTGGCAACTATTAGTAATTTGTTTATAGATTGTGACTACACTTAACTTACACTCAATAAAAAGACATTATATATAAATATGTCATTGTAAAGACATATTCGGCAGTACAGACATTCAATTTTAACGGCAAACGTAGGACTTCTTTGCCATGTGAGATAGCAATCAAATGGAAAAGTCAATGTTTTCACTCAATGCTGTGTGATGTATTTTCATGTTTATATACATTGAGCATATTGCAAATCTAATCATGCAAAAGTATCTGTCAAAGACACTGTTGAAATATTACTTTAACGATACCAAACCATAAAATCTAGGAAAACCATCAGCAGAATGGTTCCTCACTGCAGCTGTCCATATGTCCTTCATCACTACAGCTCGGACCAAAAATAACTCTCGATTTACAAAAGCTGAAAGTCAGAGAGAGATCGCCACACATGGTACAAGTTAGCACGGTTTACAATATTCTATTACCCCCACACAACTTCTCTCCAAACAAGTCAGATTGATTTTTCATGGAGAAGATTATGAGTAACTCACTCAGTATGTGCTGTATTTATAAACCCATGGGAGCCATCTTATGGAAACTATTTTCCAGTGTGGGCTTTGCCAGTTTTGTAGCACAGGGCCTGGGCATAAAAGAGAAATGTTCTTTTTATGCTGATCTGTCATAAGGTTTGTTGTGTCTGCTGTAATTAAGGTCTGGATTTGGATTCATAAAAATCCTTTTGGGTTCACTTTATTTTGAACACAATTTGTTGACTTTAAGTAACATTGCACATACGTATCTGCTAACTCTCATTGGGGTATTGGTAGAGTAGACTGTAGTAGACTGGGAGGGTTAGTGTTAGAATAAGTCATCATGTGCTTGCAAAGTTACTTATAGTCAGAATGTCTGTTGGGAGAACATCACGATAAAGAGTAAGCAGATATTAATCAGACAGTCTACTAATAGACTAATGAGAGTTAGTTGACATTTAGGTGCAGGGGACCATCAATATAAAGTGTTACAGAGATTTCCGACATCTTTCTATAAATAGGATTAGTAGAAACATTTGAGATCAATTGAGCTTAGTGATAATTTTGGAAGTATATTTTAGACAAACATGGGCATTTAATGGAACATCAACTGAATATAACACCAGAGTGATAACAACAACTTCCAAAGAGTTCACACACCACACCCACTCAATGGCTACAATAGCTGTTTTCTTACACTTAAGACTTGAGCACAGGCATTATTTTCCTATTGGCCTATATGTGTCAGGCTGAATAATTAGCCTAACCCTTCATGTTATTCAAACAAGGAATGAGTGAGTGGGGTTACCCAGAGCCAGCGTACCCATGAGAATCAAAATCAGGTGTGACAGGGTGTGGAATCTCAGCTAAGTCAGAGATTTACCGCAAGTTACAATTAAGCTTTCCGCTCATCCTGCCACTTCATGACAAATGACTCATAATTACCTGCTGAGTCCTGTTGATTATGGTACAAATTCACCACCCTTTCAGTACAAAGTCTAGGCTTCAAATTTAAATATTCCATTTCCTATAGAAAAGATTAACACGATCGAGTCAAAGTTCGCATCATCATGATCATTCCATTTAGATGTAAAAAACTTTAAGTGCAACAAAATGAAAATGATGACTTGAATGGAACCGTTATGACTGCATGCCAATGACTCCAGCCATTGGGATGAGTAACTTGATTACAAACATAGCAATCCAGTGCAAGAGGGGAAATCCAACATTTTGAATATGGTTTGGGCTGACAGAGCATCTGTAAATAGAGTTCCCATCCGGCCACAAACCGTCCATCTCTTCCAAGTGCACATTCGAGAGTGACACGCAGGTTGCTAGTTTATGGCTGCACAAGCCTGCGGTCGCAACGGAGGACCATAAAACACGTTAAAGATGGAGTGACAGGGTAAACCTAATGTCTGTCTAGACCCTGCACCTAGCCTGACCTTTATTTAACTCACCGCAGTAGAGGCCAACAGTTGGTTGTGCGTTCTGCCTCATCATGACAAGCAATGTTGCACAATATGTGGACACAATTACATTTTGTTATACTGTTTGTTCAGGTATTTTGTCCTCTGGAGTGTGTGTAATGCAATTACATAAGCAAATAGTAAAATTACATTTGGATATGTTTTGTGTGAGGCACTAGTCAACCCCCTGGGTGTAAGCAATGCAGGGAAAACCATATTGTGCAACTGAAATACAACAAAGATGAGAGTTGATTGCAGTTTTGTGAGCAACATATAGCTATCAGTTATGCAAATGTCTGTACCTTGACAGTCAATGTAGGCCTCAAAAAGGATTTTTTCTTTTTGGCTGCAGCTCTGATCCCTGACAACATTTTCATTGGCCTCTCCGCAAAATAATTTGGGTCAAAATTTAGGCTCTCAATTCTTATTATTAACTAACTATTATTATGATTTTTGCCTCATTCGCTGTTTGCTAACTGATAGAAAGGTGGTTTAGAAAACAGCTCAGACTTACACTTTAGTCTGGGACTAGGTTTAAAGCTTGTTTGTAAAGCTGGGGCCAACTGTTTAAGTTAGCAAGACTTAAAATGGCTGTATAAATAAATTTTCAATGTCAATGCAGCACTTTTCTCACCGACTGGTCTGAAAACTGGCCCATGGCCAGCGGGCATCCTTATTGTCGAGTCCTGCTCAGTATGTTCTTGTACAGACCACTCAGGTCATTCTGTCCCAGGTCATTTGTTACAATTTTGAGAGTTGCTCCTCTTGGCCTCTAACACACAAGAAATAGTCACACTGCCAGTGAACACGCATACAAACTCCTGAAACACACGGACACAGATACACACACACACACAGCTGAAGCATCAACACACAAAGAGAGCCTCTTAGATGGAGCGGTGCGGCATCCACAAAGCGCTCAGAACAGTGCTGCGATTCATCTTCTTATCGCTATCCAGAGGCCCGTGAATGGGCTGCTTCAGAGGAGTGGGGACTCTGGGTAATCTGACTCGCTGCTGTTTATCTCTGAGGTTGGGGGGGAGTGGGGGTTGCACAGGCACACAGAACGGTGTCGAGCAGGCAGGAAGGGGGTCAGGGCACATTGGGGATGCTGGTGTGCTGGGGTTGACAGCTGCAGATGACGCTGAGTGATGTAACCCCAGTGGGCTGCAGATGTGGAAGAACGCAGGAAACTGCTCTGAGAGCGCTGTCATTGACCCTTTCCCCACTGCCCCTTGACCTCTCCAGGTGGACAGACCTAGAGTCCTGCTGAGAAACCAGCACTAGCATAGCCAACGGCAACCGGGTAACTTCCCCTCCCAGGACTCATCCCTCAACACTGGAAAGGACATAGGAAACTAGCCATAGCAAAGCACTGGTGTAAGACCATCAACGCAGATGAACACCCTCCCCCATTTTTTATGTTAGCCTTCTAAAGAGATGACGTTCGTATTTTGACAAAGTTGTGGAAAGATGGCAGAGATAGAGATGTAAGAGGAGAGCTTGGAGCTTACGAGAAGGGACCTTCCTGTTTCTGAAGGAGATGAACAGTGGGGGGTCCAGGAGTGGTCATTGAGATAAGATTTCAGGAAGCAGCATGGAGAGAGAGACTCAAGAGGGATGCACATTTAATCAAAATAAAAGAGAAACAATGATATGAGATAATGTAATTTTTTTTGTAGTCCTTTAATAGCTCATTTCACGTTAGTCTGTTTTATTTTAAATTAATCGTTGTTTGAATAATTATTATGATTAAGACTGAAGAGTAAAATTTACCCCTTGTGCGACTATTTGGTTTGGACATTTTGTTCATTTTATTTAAATTAAGTGTTAATTCTAACTGCATACATTTTGACACAGATAGGTATTTTTATTGGAACTTTAATATTTCACCCTTATTTCCTTCAACAAGTCTATTTTACAAGGTACAAAATGTCCAAATTGAAACCCATTAAAACGGCTGTTTTTAATTGCAGTGCCTTTTAACTCTAAAATGATGCCATTTTTGTTAATAAGCTTTTATTCTGTTGGCAACGCTTCAAAATGATTTTTTTTCCTTTTTTTTTTTTTAGGATTGGTCTATAAAGCAAATACTTGCTTTATTCCTGTTTTCTACTTCTGTATATTATAGAGCCTATTGGATAAATAAAAAAAGATTTGTGAGTGTGTGCATGTGTGTTCTTGTAATATTTGAAACAGACAAGCTTTAAATGAGCTATCTTTAAAATGAGACCTAACTTAAAATTTATATGGCTGATTTTTGATATCTTTATCCCCTATAGACCTATATGTAACTTTTTTCATTGAAGTGCAAGGGTTAAGATTAAGAAAGATTAAGCAAAATTTTGGCCTGTAAATCGGCCTGTAATTATTTCCCTGTTATGGCTGATGACCAATAAGAATAGAACACTAACTAAAACCAATACTTTTAAATGCTACAAGTAAATTTAAGCACCACAACATGACAATACAAAATGATACACAACAATACAATAATTTCTACAATATAATACAAAAATATCAACCGAAAGGCCTAACAGATATAGTACCGATATCATGCATGCCTAGTTAATCTCAGTAAAAATGGATGTGATTGATAGACAATGCTCTCACCCAGGCCAGATCACTCTTGAACATTTTCAGTGTAACTGTGCTCAGGTTATCTGAGTGCTCTCACAGTGTGGAAAGATAATGAGGAGAGGTCAGCTTTGATTCGAGAAAGAATACTAGCCATACTAGCAGCCATACAGGCAGCATTATGCTGCATTAGGATGAAGGTATTTGAGAGCGCTGTTATATCCCACGTCAACTTCTCCACTGAGCTTCTATCACCTGCATTTTACAGCCAATAAACAGTTTCCTCTTTAGCTCTTGTGGCATTCTTAACATTTAACAGATGGGTTCAACATATGCAGCTTTGCCAAGGAGCACAGCAATAAGTCTTAAAGAGATAGTTCACTTATTCTGTCATCTTTGAAACACCCTTAAGTTTTGTCCAAGCCTGTATGACTTTCTTTCTTTCTTCGGTGGAACAGGTACAGTACAAAATAAGTTATTTTTGGAATTTTCTCAAAATTCTTTAAATATCTAATTTTACAGAAGAAAGAAAGTCATAAAGGTTTGGAATGGCATTAACAAAACTGAACAAAAGAACATGCTTGTAAGTACAATCGCTGTAGAAAAAAAAATAAATTCTACCTTTTGGTTTTATAAAAGCAGTAATCTGCTAATTTCAAAGGTTATAATAATGTGAGTGGTTTTGTCTAAGGCGTTTATTGTAAAGCCAGAAATGTGTGAAGTACCAATCATTTCCAGATGTAGGTGGCTTTTTAAAAGTAGCACAGAGCTGGAATTGCTCATACAATTGGTGTTTTATGGAGGTGGTGGTAGAAACCTCTATCAAATCAATCACTATACAATCAAATACAATCAAAATCAAGTTAAAGCCACTCGTGTTCCTTTCATTTTTCTTTTGTAATGTTCTCCATCTGATCTCCTGGGGCCTCATTTATTAAATGCTGCAAAGAAAATGTCTTACATTTGATCTGAGATCATTTGTTTGTATATGTGTGATTCAGAGAAATTAACATACTAATAAAAAATGTGCATGCCTTTTTCGATCCAATCTGTGAATCACAAAACATCTTGAAATTGTGTGCAGCTGAATGGTCTCAGATCTCTACCTTGTAAATACCCCCTAATTAAGGCTATTAACATTTAAAAAAGCATCAGTCAATGTCCAAATCCTTTACTTACAAATGGCGAGTGATAAGAATTTCCAGATACATGCAGTACTCCTAAACTGCCACAAGGTAAAGTTTGCAGGCCTTCTTATACTCAACATGTCGATAAGCACTTTTCCCACTTCAAAGATCATTTTTATAAATCTGAATGTTGGTATGGATATTAGCATGAACACACTTACGTAAATAACAATAATATAAATGAAGTTGTTTTAAAGGGGTCATATGATATGATTTCAAGATTTCCTTTCTCTTTGGAGTTTTACTAGCTGTCAGTGGATAGACAGGATCCATAACACCCCCACTTTTTTACATCACAGAGTGGTTTTACAAAACACCGCCCAAATGTTGCGCAAGGAAAGAAGGCAGAACTGTAGTGTTGCTGCCAGCGCCATGTTCAGGAGACGCTGTGTTTCATTGTGAAAGTAAAACTACCTGTGATTCCAAAAGAGGACACAACTAGAAAAATAATCAGTGGTCAAGTTTTATTCACAGAACACTTATATTACAATGTGTTCAGTGCTTTTACGGAGAACTGATTGCTAAACCTGCAGAGCAGCCTATTGTGGCTGTGCACAGAGACTATAAAGTCTGCAAGGACAGTCTGGTGCTTCACAACCTTTAAGTAAGTTACGTTTTCTTATAAAACAAATCTGCTACTTACTATTCAAATGCGAGTTTTGAGCAGTGTACAGTATTGCTTGTCGTTTCTCAGATTACGGATGCAGACATAGTCGTGTTTATATGGTGAGATGCAATACGACATGTTAAAAGACAGAACAAAGAAAGTCATGATAATCAGTAATTATGTCTCCACTGGATGCAACAAATGGCTCTTTTGTATTGGCTTTTATTGTTTTTGTCTCATAGTGCCGGGACATGGCATCACGTTATGGTAAGGGCTGTAAAATTTCCATTACGTGCTTGAGGTATTCGGTCAATTGAAATACACTGGATAGCTGGCCAATCAGAGCACACCTCACTTTTTTAGAATGATGAGCTTTGTACAAATCGACCCGTTTCAAAAGGCAGGGCTTAGAAGAGAAATAATAATAATGAAAAATAAAGTGTTTTAATCGCATAAACACATTGCATTAAACCAAATACACAAAATAATGTTATTTTTAGCAACATCATATATGACCCCTTTAAGAAGCCGAGTGATATGTTATACAGACCTAATTCTCCAATTAGCTTACTATTTTAATATACCATTAATATACCGTTAACAACAACACAGCTTATGACATTTACAATTATGCGTTTGTTAAATGTTTACAACTACAACAACTAGGCCAAATAGAATTTAGGTTGCTTTAGATAAAACTGTGTCTGCCATATGACTTAAAGTAATAACAGCAGAGCAAGATCATTATGATGGTTTTGTCAAGTACACTTAAAAAGGAAAGTTGATAGCACACTGATGATATCTTAGATATATAAAAGAATGCAGCAGCTGATCCTTGTGATATCCATAAGGAGCTGAGAATACGTTTCTGCACTGCTTTTCCTGTGCTGGGTGAGACTCTGACCCTGAATTGGCAGGAGATCGCTGCTGTGTTTGTCAGAGTCAGCTGGCCGTCCAGCACCACGCTCTCAGATAACACACGACTCCGGAACGTTCCACAGCAGGACGTCTGCTTTGTTGAGTTTATAGTGATTACTGGGACGATTAGAAGACCCCTGTGGGAAGTGGACACAGAGCGTAAGGCTCTGAAGGGCCTTTGGTTGCTTGATTATGTTCAGTTGAAGAGACAGCTCAACTTCACCCCACCAGCACGCAGCAGCAGACTGCCATCACAGCCAGGCCCTCACACTGATGCACAGACTGGACAGATTTCTCTAAAGGGACAAAAGTCTTGTGCATACAGTAGGGTTTCAAAAAACACAGTCACATCAAAAAAATAATGATAATTTGCATGCCATATGGCACAACTTGTTGAAACAACAACTTCTGTTTTCTTTGCCTGTAAGTCCTGTGACATGAGACCACCCCCTAGTGGATGCAGGTGCTGTGCTGATATTAGTGCTGGCAGATACCTGAGCTCAGTTATTGTGGGTTAATGAATAACACATAATCACATTCATTGCCCTATTTCTCATTAATCCCAACCCCTCTGTTCAAAAATAAATAGTCCTCCTAAGCTTTTATTAGAGCAAGCTCTCCGGGCATTTTATTTGAAGTGAGAGGAGTGTTTTCACTGTAGAACTCCTTAAATATTTGGAAATCTTACTTTACCCTGGACTTGGCTTAGACCACCTTCTTTCATTTCTCTTCAAATATTTATCTGCTGTCCAGCAGCTAGCCAGTGAGATCGGCTCACAGAGCAACTATGTATCTCTCGCGATCTGTCATGAATCAAATGTTCTCATTCTGAGATACTCATATACACTACGTACTTACACACCGACCATTCAAATGTTTAGGGCTGGATTTTTAAATGTTTTTGAGAGAAGTCACTTCTCTTATGCTTACCTAGGATGCATTTATTTGATAAAATTACCATCAAAACAGTAATGTCGATATAAATATTTGAACTGCTTGCAGTGTAATTCTTTGCCATTATTAGTGCCACTTGATCCTTAAGAAATCCTTCAGAAATCACTGCTGATTTGGTGCTCCAAAATATTCCTCATTATTATCTATTTTTGTGGAAAGTGTGATACATTTATTTAAGCATTCTTGATTAATACAAAGTTTAAAGGAACAGTAGCCTATTTATTTTTGGGGAATCTTTTGTAGCATTAAAAATAGTCAATTTAATGTATCCTTGCTGAATAACAGTATTTCTTTCAAAAAACTAATTTTACTGTCCCTGAACTTTTACACATTAGTGAACAGTTAAATATCATTGTTGATATGAAAAATATGTTTCAAGTAAAAACAAGTACAGGTAGTATCGAACAAAAAAATGACACCACAACGCATGATCAGGCTTCCATGAAATCTGAGCACTACTCCAGAAAAGTCTGTCATTCCACTTTCTCATACTTACACACTATTATACATCATTGTTTTGTATAAAGGTGTGTTCACATAATATATATATAGGCCTATATATATAAAATATTGTGGTGAAGTGTACAGATAACAGAGTGCTAACTGCTTAATTTGGCATGCAACTAAAATTCAACTACACATCTGCTATCTTCTCCTTGTTAGTTTTCTTTTTATTGTAGCTAACTAATGTATTTAACATTCTATAAGAGTGTAGTACTCTACATTTCAGAATATTCAAGTTGCTAAATAGTCTTTATATTTCATCTGGGCCTAAACATCAACTGACCCTTACATCGTCTGAATGCATCTCTAGAGTAAACAGCCTATAAACGAGACCTTGAACTTGATGAACCACCCAGGGAACAACTGGAAATCTAATTATATCGCTTCTCTCGAGTAATTCTAAGAAAACAAATCTTTAAGCTGAGCTGATGTTTACTTGAGCCAGTGACCCCCTGTTTAGCCCAACCCCTGATCCTCTCTTCACCTCTCCTCACCTCCCTGACTCACCAGTTCATCTGCCTTTATTAGACTGCAGCTATTTTTGAAACTAGGCCTGTGTTGCGCCTATGAGACGTGATCGAGGCAGATGTACACTGTAGACAGATACTTATGTGCATGTGTGTGCACACAATCAGGTAGTATTACATTTATAAAAAGATCACCAAAAGTAGACCAACTGTCTCTGTTGAAAGATTGACTACTTCTGCATTCAAAAGCACTCTAAGACATCTCAGCTCCTCCAGGATCTGGAGGGTCAGATACAACAGACAGCAATAAAATTAATTGAAATGACTGATATGGAACTTTTTTCGGTTTACAGATGGGATCCAATCATATGCAGTGATATGGTTGTCGGTACTTTAGATGACTACCGCTAACTAAAAATAGTACTGATGAAGGAATATATTTCAGTGTAGGCTCAACCCAGCTACTCACATGCCACAGCAGCCTCAACAGATCTCATATTTGTACCAGAGGAAACAAATGTTCTGTTGCAGAAGCACAAGGAGTTCCTAGTGCAATGATTACAATGCACCAGATAGCCAAGAGCAGTATACAATTAACTCATTTGGCTCCATTTTTTCTTCCATTCAACCTCCTCAAGCCCTCTAAAGTTAAGAACTGGAGAGACAAGTGTTTTCATTTTTTAAGTGTTTTGCCACAATCTGAAAATGAGTGAGTTCATGTGTCACACTCATTTTTGTTGTTAGAATGCAGACTGGTTTAGACGTCTGTGGAGGTGTCAGCATGTCATTCTTGTTTGGACTCATTACAAGCTTCTTTTTGAATTATTACTTGGTAAAAAAAAAGCATATCATAAATGCTGTCCAATCGGTTATCCTTATGGCCTTATGCTATGTTTTGTGTCAAGTGTGAACACACACACTCAAAGCAAATTCTTTAGTAAGAGTACTGGTTTTGTTTCTTTACATTAAAATAACACCATCAATATTGTGAGAAAAGAAATTGAGGAATACTATGAAAAAATAAATAGGTGGTATCTGGGTTAAAGCAAAAGAAAAACTGTAACAGATAAATAATAAAAAAAGATGTACTGGGTGTATAAAAAAATTGTATATCTGTGGAGAATGCAGTTTGTTTTTGGTATAAATTGATAAACGTATGGGAACTGTTGTTGTGAGTAACATGTATTTGCTAAACCCAAGAAAGGAATATGGTATCAATGTTTTACAATAATTTTTTTTGCCAGCATCTGCTGTCTATGAATGCTGCTGATGATAAATAAGGTGCATGGCATCCAGGCCTCAGGCTTGTGTTATCAAACATAAATGATAATGTGCATAAAAGCAAACACCCACATGCATTTAGCTAATGGGTACATGACATTTGAACAACTAAATTATTGAAAACACTGTATGTGTGCGACTTTTGACTATCAACCGCAATAATGTTATGATGCCCCTGAACACCGGACCTTATGTATGGTGTATAATTATGTATTTGTTAAGATGTGTTGTAGCCTACGGAAAATTTGTATTTGACAACTATGCCAGAACTACAAGTTCTGTGAGAACTTATTTTAATAAAAAACATTCTAATAAAAATAAATTGCCTTATAAAATCACGTTCCAACAAGATAGAGTTCACTGGTTTCTAAAGAAATGATTATGTCGTTTATTTAACCAAACACATGAATCAAACCAACAAATTCTGAGGAATTGTGGCCTATGAATGACTAAACAGGATAAATAGGAAAAGAAAGGTGGGTGGAACAGAGAAGAGAGAGCTCTGGAAAGATCTAGGCAAAAATGAGAAACCAGGGAAGAATTGAGCTGAAAACAAATATTGTAAAACAAATAAAATAAAGTGTTTTATAGGGGTGAGGGAAAATGCCGTCCTGTCATTTTTCATCTGTGGACTTGGATATGGAATGATAGAAGGCAAATTGTAACTCACAAACTCCGAAGTACACAAACTCCGCTTCCACAATCTCGTTGGTTCTTTTGTACATCGTCAACGCGGCCCTGTGAAAGTAAAGTGAACTACCTTTGAGAACTAGGCAAATCTGTCTCAGCGAAAAGGTGACCTATATCATTAATATTCAGTAAATATTGCCATTACTCATGCAATTTACAACTTAACGTCAGAGCATAACATTTAATGCATTTTAAAAATCTTTTTACACATGCATTTTAAACAGAAAAAATGTCATAAAAAGTTCAAAAGTAAATAAATAAACAGCATGTGTAAAAGGGCCAAGAGATTCAACCACAAATTTTTAAGGTTTCGTTTAAAATTTGTACATTAAACAAATACCAAATTTTGAAATAAATCAGAAATGCTACACATAAGTCCTTGGATTACATTGGAAAAATATGTTACATGTCACACTGGTTCACACGGTTTGGTTTTTCTCAGCAAAGCCTTTTTCCTTCTCCCTTCCCCCAGTAAGTTTTTTATACATGTTTCATATGGAGACCATTAGTTGTGCCATCTGAGCCTGCTTGTGGTAAAAAATGTTTGACGTCTACCGAGATGTCTGCTGTGATGTCATTAGTAGACCTACGAGCACAGGGAGTATCATATGGGACCTGCATGGGGAGGTGGGAAGGAGGCAGGCTGCGTTACAAGCTGAACCAGATGATGGTACAAAAAAACCTCAAATGAGTTCATCTTAAAAGCCTGTTGATCCCAAGACATGTTCATGGTTTTTAGGATTGACATGCAATGTAATGTACAAAGGTTTGCACCAACGCATTACCATAAGTCAGTCCATGTTTCAAAACACTTTCAATGTAGTTGTTTGATGTTCTTTAAATAAAGTCTATGGCATGATTCACTGAAGGAGTTTTGACAGTACAGATCATGTCTTTGAGGATATAGATCCCATACAAGAAACACATGGGCTCTGTCTGAAACCTGAAAATGTGGTCTTTTTTTTTTTTTTTTTAAATAAGCATAGGCCTTAGACGCTTAGTATTGACTTTGTTAAAGTTCAAATGGTTTTATAAAAAAAATCATTACAATAATAATTATTATCAATACTTTTTCACAACACGCAATTTATTTGAGCAATGTTTTAGTAGTCTTGATAATCGTCAATGCATAATAAAAATAATAGTATTATAATAGTTAGTCAATATTAATGGACAAGAAAATGGTGATTTTAAACACCTAATAGAGAATAGAGATCAAAAAAATATTCATATTCATCATCCCCCACTGTGTCTTACTGTCAAATTGGCACCAGACTAATCTGAAACAATGCATGCCAGCAAATGAAAACATCCCAATGACAGGAAATGACAGAAAAGAATATCCTGCCCCTGCATTGTCCAAGCGGTCTGTTTTAAACAATTTTTACAGCTCCATTTTCTGTGGAAATAATTCCACTTCCTATAAAAATAAACCACAACCATGGGAATCTTTGTTCATCCAAGATATGCGCAGTTGAGCTCAACTGAGCATCCGGGCCGAGATCAGTTTCCCTTTGCAAATGGAAGAAGCGGATATATATTAAGCCATTTCGTTGTTAAATTGTGTTAACATGAATTTATATAGCCTTATTTACCCTTGGCGTACACTGTATGAAACGTGTGACCTACAAAATGGCCCATTCATATTCCTTTTGCAGATGGAGAAAGAGGGAGATTTGGGCAACTGTGGTTTCTCATATGGCCTACATTTATTTAGAGCTCAAAATATAAACCATGGACATTTGACCTCTGTCTGTTACTCAGCGGATCTAAAATTAGTAATAACTGCACCCTGAAGGGTGAAAAAGGCAGAATATATGGTTTGTTGGAGCCACAGCTTGGTGGCTTCTTATTCCGAAGCATTTAGAGGGACAGGAACGGCATGTCTGTCTCTAGAATCATCACAGCTCAGAGACTGCTAGTAAAGACCCTTATTCACTGGCCACAGAAACCACATTCTCCAGGAACATCATCCTTGTTCACACACATAACATCCACAGGAATTGACAAGAACGGCAAGAATTACTGACGGGAAACCTCACAGGCATATATTATTTCATCTCTACAATGCATGCAGAAGCCTGTCAGACACTGAAGGAGACATGGAATAATGATTATGATAACGGTTATGTCTGGGGAACAATGAATAGTACAGTACTCAAGATTTTTCCCAGGTGCTCTCAGCTCCGTAAAGATTTTGTCCCGACAAAGCATCTAAGAAGCAAAAGTCTTGATTTTTTAAGAGATAGATGTCTAAAGCTTCCATTCGATTAGAAGTTCTAATATTTTTAGTCATGCGCCTGCAGGAAAAAAAAGTGCAGCCTTTGTGATTAAAAGGTCTCTGTGAAGCATTCCTCAGTGATATGTTTGACGCAGGTTATCTTGGCTCAAATAAGGGCGAAAGGGAATGAGGTTCAGTCACTGGGGGGGGGGGGGGGGGCCTGATAAGAAGAGAGCGATTATGATAGCATGTCAGTTCCATCATGCAGAAAGTAGCATTAGGTACATCTCCAAGTTTAATCCGGGCAGCTTGGCGTGTCGGTTTTCACTACTTTGTATAAATATTAAATTACTTCTAACATTCTTTTTCGCAAGGTGGTTTTAACAGACAGTGTCGAAACATTACGAGCTTCCCAAAAATCTTGATACAAAAAACTAATACAATGCAAGTCATGTCATGCCAAGAATTTTTCATTTTTGAAAGACAGTATGAATCTGTGGATGAAACGCTTAACTTTGAGGGTTAAAAGTGAAAATTGTCAGTTTTTTTTTTTTCCAAGATTCGTGACTCTGAGAGAATTTAAAATGCTGCCAGGGTTTTAATCAGGAATTTCACTGCATAGTTCTCCAATTTATCTATGAGTCATACCTAAAATGAAAACCAGATGCCCCCATTAGAGAATTCATTTGAAATTGAACTCAATTTTTGCATCTATGACTCTTTAAGAAAGCGTGAAGAGGAATATGAAGAAGCACCAAATGATGTCTCGGTGGAGAAGAGGGAGGAACAGAATGTTGTATGTGCAAAGCACCCAAGCAGCTGTTAGAGACTCTGCCAAAGTGAGAAAAAACAGAACCGAAATCTTCGAAGGGTCTTTTTACCGCACAAAAAAACAACATTGTGTAAACAAGTAAGTGCAGAATGTACTTATGATCTCCGTTGGCCAAATGAAAGTGCTGTACCTGACTAAAACCTCTTGACACAAGTCATATCGAAAGATCAGTTGCCTCATGGACTGAGATGAGTAAGATTGATTGGTAACTGCGCTATCCGTTAGTGCTCAAATGAGTGGTTCAAAGTGATGTTTTAAACTGAAGTATGGTTGGTAATGGACATTCAGGCCAAAACATCAATTCCCAGATCTAAGACATAATTTCCCAAGAGAAGAACTCCAGCAGCCTGTTCACAGGGCATGATGGGTAAAGTTACATGTGTGTTTGTGTAAAGGAGCTAAAGCTGATGTTATCCATTGTGCAAGTGGTTCGTATTTTATAGACAAACTGCTGAAGGACACATATGAGTAACAGATGTACTAAACTGGTTAACTAGCACTAAATCCCAAGTGAAGATTTATGATGACTGTTTTCATGAATCCCAGATGGGCAACCAGAACATAGCTCCAAGCAGCTTGTGTTGTTATTATTACTTTAATTTTTAACATAACAACTTTGTATTATTTTTTTTAAACATTTAAAGTAACTGTATGTTTTAACCTTGAAATATCCATTTCAAAATAATTCTGATGGTACACTGATCAAGGCAAATGCCTACTGTTCCACACTTGAAAGGTGCTTAAAAGGTTCTTCACCATAGAAGAACCATTTTTGGTTCCACAAAGAACCATTCATTCAAAGGTTCTTTAAAGAAAAAGAACCATCTCTCTCTTACCTTTTTATAATCTGAAGAACCTTCTTTCAACACAAAGTAGCTTTTGTGAAGGAGAAAGGTTATTTATGGAACCATTAAGACGAAAAGGTTCTTCTGGCATCGTGAAGCACCTTTATTTATAAGAGTGCAGTGCTTCCCACAAAATATCTGTCCTAGGGCTAATCGAACCATTAGTTCATCGCTGAAAACGTCATTATATCAACCAGTAGCTTTTATATTTGGGTAAAAAGCAGACATTTGAGTTGCGTATTGATCACAAAACTGATGGGAGCAGCTCTGATGGAGAACAGTGACTGGATCTGTAATCGTCGGATTGCACACAGCTCAAAACTGCATTTCTGTAAGTTGAAACTACACTTGAAACTGTTCACATAGCACAGCTTTTCTGCATTTCCGTTGTGGTCCGTGCTATTTGCAGTCTGTTTCTGTGTTTGCAGCGTGTTCATGTGTTTCCAGCGCTTTTCCATGTTTGCAGAGCATTCGTGTGTTTGCAGCGCGTTTCTGTGTTTACAGCGTGTTTCTGTGTTTTCAGCGCGATCATGTGTTTGTAGCACGTTTCTGTGTTTGCAGCACGATCGTGTGTTTGCAGCACATTTGTGTGTTTGCAGCGCGCTCGTGTGTTTGTTGCGCATTTCTGTGTTTGCAGTGCGATCGTGTGTTTGCAGCGTGCTCGTTTGTTGCGCGTTTCTGTGTTTGCAGTGCGATCGTGTGTTTGCAGCGCATTTCTGTGTTTGCAGCACGATCGTGTGTTTGCATCGCGTTCATGTGTTTCCAGCTCTTTTCCATGTTTGCAGTGAGATCGTGTGTTTGCAGCGCATTTCTGTGTTTGCAGTGCGGTGAGTGTGTTTACAGAGCATTTCTGTATTTGCAGCACTTTTCCATGTTTGCAGCCCGTACGTGTGTTTGCAGCACGCTTGTGCGTTTGTAGCGGGTTTCTGTGTTTCTAGCGTTTTTCCATGTTTGCAGTGCGATCGTGTGTCTGCCGCGCGTTTGTGTTTGCAGTGCGATTGTGTGTTTGTAGCGCGTTTCTGTGTTTGCAGCGTGATCGTGTGTCTGCCGCGCGATTGTGTGTTTGCAGTGCGATCATGTGTTTGTAGAGTGTTTCTGTGTTTGCAGCACTTTTCCACAACCTGATCTCACAGAATTGC
>JAUMHR010000062.1:9114052-9129185 GCA_032361145.1 Enteromius fasciolatus | reverse complement strand
GTAGATCAGTGAGAAGCTACGCGTTGAGTTTCGCGGGTGATTCAATGGCGCAGCTTCTCAGTGATCTACGGCTCTGTATATACGCTGGCGTTCCTTTTGAAAACAGCTGATGGAGATTTACCGCTAATCAAAGAACTGGCTTTACTGACGAGCTGTGCATAAAATATCGTTCGATATACATCACCCCGCCCTACAGTGAAATTAATCTCTTGTTTACAGATAACATTTTATTGTTCATGATGAGAGAATCGTGTGCACGGAAAGAATCACCAGTGACTAATCTAAATTGGCCACATCATTCATATGCTCCACAGAAATGTGTGAGATTCATTTCAGAGCTCAACACTGCCAAAAAAAAAAACAAAAGTTAAAGAAACCTTTGATGCAATGCGTGTACATCTAAATATAATCCCATAAATTAATTTTCACATTTCACTGTAACTGAAACAGTTGAATTATTCAGAGTTCAGAGTACCCTATATCTTGATTTGCAGGGCATTTAAAAACACCCAAAATTACTCAGCCTCGTGTAATTTCAAATATGTAAGACCTTCATTCATTTTCAGTACACAAATTAGGATATTTTTTAATGATACTCTATAGAGAGCAATGCAAACTAAATGTTTCTCGAAATGTATAGTAAAGAGATTGTTAATGACTTTATTTAAATATTCTTCTCTCCCATGTCACCGTCCTCCGCCATTATTGAGAGTGCCATGATGTATACATGTGCATTCATCTGCTCATAAACAAGGCACAGCGAATAAAGTTATTTTTGCCCTCAAAAAAAGCATACTTGCATCTTTGTAAAGAACCACTTACAGAATGACAGAATTTTCCTCTTTGTGTGAACTATCCCTTTAATTTCTTTTTGGAGGTATTTTTGCAAATTTCCGACCGTGTCCCAGAAACCTCTTCAAAAAGACTGCACTGAACGTTTCATATTTGCTCCACCAGCCAAGCAATCCCAACTCTGACTTAGTGACTTGTACTCGCACAGAACACAAAAACAGTAGAGCTAAATATTCATAATATTTAAACACCCATAAAAATAAAAAATACACTAACCTTCCTGTAGCATTTCAGGGACATCAGCCTGAAAGCGTGGACCAACACGAATTTCCCCCTTGTCGGCCAATAGCGTCTTCTGTGTGGGGTCGTACACCAATGAATAAAAAAACGTGTCCTGAGAGAGAAAGAGACTTATATTAGATATCTGTTCAACTTCAGATTCAAAACAGAATTTAAAGCTTGTGTACCTCTTTCTCCAGGTAGGAGAGCACGGCTTCTGTCTCGTTTAGGAGGGCCACACTGCACTTCCCCCTATTTCCACAACGTCAAAAGAAAAAAAGATAATCAATGATTAAACGCGCAGCCCCATGTGTTATGTTCTGCATCCAGCTGTCTCCACAGATCCTCTAATCCACAGCACAGTAAAACGGGGGAGGAAGGGGGAGACACTAGGTGCAAGATTACAGAAGAACGTGTGAGTGTGTGATGGTGACATGGGCAAAGATAAAAAGGTGAGAAAAGAGCAGATGTGTGAGAGGGCTATAATAAAATTCAGGAAATTAAAGGAGAAAGGGCACAGACAGGAAACAGATAAGAGACAGACACAGACAATGAGAAAGCGCTGTACAAAAACATTAGAACGCTATTGAAGAGTGGAAAACTGATGCTAATCACTTTGTGCTCCTCCGAATGAGCGTTTAACCATGAACACTGCCACGTCTACATCCTACCTGCTCTGCAAGGAAAGCGCCTTTGAAACTAGAGCTCGCCAAGATACTAACATAAAGTTGCAGTGCCAGCAAACAGCACAAACAACTGTGCTAAAGTAAACAGACTAGCTTTATTATACTTTTATTTGAGGGGAATATCTCAGTAGAAATCACTACAGTTTTCAGCTCATCTGCATTTTTTCCATAATGTAGATAAAGTGGATGGATAAAGTAAACCGCTGGGCATGAAAGCGTATTGAAATGTGGCAAGGATGTGGAGGTTTGGAGTGATTATATTTAGTAAATCCAAAGAAGCAGAAATTGGGATCATGATTAAAATATTATTCATTCTGCAGTTGTTTTAGTCCACACCATTTAAGCAAATGGTCTCCAGGAGTTTTGCGTTTCACAAAAGAAAATAAGTCACAGGTTTGAGAAAATGAGCAAATAACATTTGCATTTTTGGGTGAACCATTACTTTAGGCGATTAAAATATATTAGCCACACTATCAGATATTAAGACGGAATTAACCACTCTTAATGGCGATATCTTTTTTAAATCGCATGCCTAACTATCAGACAACAAATAATTGGCAAATTTAGTATTTATCACTAAATACTTGAGTTGATGCACTGCGTTTTTCAAATTAAATGAACAGACAGTCCCGCTTTGGAGACAATATTTTAACATTAAAAATTACCATTGGCAACTATAATACAAACCTCAAATACACAAATTCAGCCGGTGCAAAAATCACAATTAAAACTGTTCAAATTATTATGCAAGCAGAATTGAAGCGGACACATTAATGTTTCTCTTTATTGGGTGACAGGGCTAAAAAAAAAAAAAAAATGACTTGACATGTCCAGTTCCACACAAAATACATTATCCCCTGTAAAGGCCAGCTAGCCTCCGACAATGAGTGCTCAATATTTATGGATCACAGAAGAAAAAAGAAACAAAGAAAGAAGAAAGGCAGTGACATTTCCTTTATTTGGAGGCCAATATCAATTTCAGTGAGCACAGCAGGCCTCTCCAAACCCTGCACCACCACTAATGTTTCTCATAGAAGGCTTCCCTTTGATTAGAACCACTGCCACTCGGCTCCAGACTGCTAATGCATTTATCACCTGAATCACAGCGGGTGCTACAAAAGCCCTGGGGTGCCACCGGCCAGCTAAAGAATGGATGCAGCACTGTGACTCAAAGGCTAAGATTGTGCTGTGCTATCTGGGACCAGTTATCTTACCTTAACTGCCCTCAGAAAATGTGAAGTGAGGATTAAATGGTGAGTTTTGGTCTATCAGATGCGTGAAAACATATGGATGTGTGGGTGGGTTTACCTGATGTGTGTGGCAGGGAGGGATTCGTACTGACGGGAAAGGAAAAGCTCTCTGTGGCGGAGTTGATGTTTTTGTTTTTCACTGAGATCGGGCTCTGAGGGGCTTTCCTTCTCTTCCTCCAGGTCCTCTGTACGCAGGGAATTAATAATAATTAAAGGCATGGCCACACATACAGGTATATAAATGAGAAAAACACCTATTTACCTTACAGACAGTTTGCATTAGTGACCACGTTAAAAGAGGAGACCAACCAAATCAGCCAAATGCAAATCTTTTTGCATACACAAAGCAGAAGTTAAAGATGACAGCCTTCTTATTTTCAGTTGATGTTTACTTTGCTGTTACCAACATAAACAATTAAAGTGTACGCCTAATTTACTGACAATTTTAGACTTTGGAGTACAATGACTCACATAAAAATACTTTTTTTTTTTTTGTGAGAATCTGTATTTGGTTAGATAATCGGATGCACATTTCAAGAGTTTTTGGAAAGCTGTTATATTAATAAAATCACAGAAAATAACAATCAATAATCATTAATATTATAATAAAACACTGAGAAATATTCCAATTACATAACCCACTTAAGTAATAAAAACAGTAGCACCTAATAACTTATATAAAAACAATATTAGCTAGTACAATGAATTATTTCTGAAGGATCATGTGACACCGAACACTGTAGATTTAAACTATTTTAGTTTCACAATACTGCTGCATTCACAGTATTTCTGATCAAATAAATGCAGCCTGAGAAATGTCTTTTATTGAGATTTGAGCACAAACTTTTGAATGGATGTGTAAAATGCTTAATTAATTGCATGCCATAATTGTATGGCTATTTATTGTGCCCAAAAAAATGACACAGGAGTGTACAGTAGTCAACATTTGAAGTGGATCAAAACCTTTTATCAAAGTTGTCCTAAAATGCAAACAATACCCATTCTTGTCTTAAGGCAACTCTGAGAAACTTTCTTGATCCACTTCAAATGTTGACTACTGTGTATCGGCTGTTTTAAAATAGCCAGATTTGATTAGAACTATCAGTTTGATAACAGTAATTGATTTGGTTCGACCACAACTGGTTTTAGCAGTTGTCTGAAAACTGTGATGTAGCCATTGTTGACTAGAATGCTTTAGCTTAAAAATAGGTCTAACCAACAATCCTTAAATTAAACTGCAAACAAAAATTGTTCGGGTCAACTTTGTTTACTTTACTGAAAATGTTAAATTCAGTAATATGCAAGCCATGTGATGACTACCACATAGGGATGGGTATCGTTAAGGTTTTAACGGTATTACTACTTATATCAATACCACTTATCGATCCGGTGCTTTAAAGGTACTCTTATCGGTACTTTTTGCTGTGTTTTTTTAAGTAATTATAATTGTTTTCTTATGCAAGATCTTTTATTTTAAAAGACGTGTGTGAAAGCCGTTATTCTGTCAAATGCAGTTTAATAAGTAAAGAGCTGTCCCCATTCAGTGTCTGAGGTCAGATGAGATGTTGATAGGTTTATTGTCATTGGCATCGTTATTTTCATAACTGGTTATGAAATAAAAAGTCTCTTGCCTCAGAAAAGCGAACTTTCCTGTCCTACTAGATTTTCGTTATATATATATAGTGGGTCGCTGCTTGATGACCATGGGACACTGTGGGTCCTAAAGCCAAACAAGTCGAAAACCACTGCTCGTTTGGTTCTCTCCGCCATTGTCACTCCATTAAGCACAAGCTTTCTTGTTGTGCGTGCCCAAGTAGAGGGCTGCATTGGGATTGGGACCCAACGCAAATCTCGCGGGAGCGGGCGGATTGAACTAAAAAATCGGGAGGTAGCCTAGCGACATGATGTATGATTTATGTGCCATGTGATGGTGCAACATTTTTGATAAAAACGAAATTATATTTAAATGTTTTGTGTGTTAAATGTACCAGGACCAATCAAGCCTACGGAATATTTCACTAGCCAAAATCAAAATACTTGAAATCTAAAGAAATGCGCGGTAGCCTAAGCGGGAATACATTCTCAGAGTTTTGCGGGTGCGGGCGGGAGTGGACATAGATATTGCAGGAGCGGGTGGGAGTGTAACACACACGTTGCGGGCGGTAATGGTCAGAAATTCGGCGGGCGCGGGCAGGAGCGGGATGAAGAAAACAGTCCCGCGCAGGGCTCTATGCCCAAGCTCTGTGTACTGCAGAACCTATGTGCAGACGGACATTTCGTGCATGAGATTGCCAAAAACAAGTGCAGGCAAACGTATGTAATATTTTCGCAAATTAAAAAAGGTTAAACTATGCTAGGTGATTATTTAGCAATAAATAGGAAATGTATTTTTTTTCAACAGAACTGTTAACGTCAGGGCTTATCGATATTTCAGTCTTTTATAATTTAGCATTGGTACCGATTGAGTTTTGGTACCATCCCAAATACCTAATGTGCTACTACTTATCAAACCTAGTGGGGGTCTGGTCTTACACATCAAAACCTATAGATTTCTCTCACTTAACCTTCTACAGTCTTTCATTTAGTCAACAAAAAAAGACAGAGTTAAGAAAAACTGGTCATATTATTTATCATATTATGACCAGTTCATCCAGACAAATTTGTTGAGGGCCCCCGAAACATTAGGAAATCAGAAAACCCTGCTGCCCAATTACGGGCGTCTGGTTCTGGTGCTCCAGCGATTACAGCTCCCCTGCTAACTTACACAGGCACCAGAAAACAGATGCATGCGCATGTACATGAGCAATTTCAAATGACTTCTCATTATCATGCTAATGAGCACTCATGCATGCCACGTCACAAGCCGCCCTTCGTTTCCTTGACAATGCATTCACATTGCCCTGAAAAACACTCAAGTTCACTCACTTGCATGTTTGTCAGCCAGCTGGATGAGGCTCTGTGAGATGTCCCTTCTCCTGTAGAAACAGACCACCTTTGCCTCCACATTGCCGCTTGAGGTCTGAAAGGAGGAGCGACAAACAGGGTCACCTTGAAGGAGCTTCATACAGTATCTGGGGACAGTAAATCTAACACCTCTGTTAATCAATACTGAAAAGGCTTGAACCTGAGGTTGCAGTCTATTATGTTTAATCAGCAGTGCAGTGTTGAATTTATCAACACCTGCTGTGTCTGCACACCTCTGAGGAGCAGTCCGAAAAAAACTACAAAGCTAGACTAGGTTAAAATGAGCATGTGACGATATACACCTGATAAATACAAGATTCAATTTTGTACTGAGTAATTTAACAAGACAAACAATATATTTATGACTGTTAATCAAAGAAAAATTCATAAACTGTAAGACGGATGATATAAACTGAGTAGTATGACAATGTGTATCATGGCAACCATATGAAATTGATAGAGATTTCTCATAAAATGTGTTTACATATACAAGAGAAAATAATAGTTGAAATTATAAAAACTACCATGTTCAAAAGTTAACACTTGATTCTTAATAATGTGTTATCACCTGAATGATTCACAGCTGTGATTTTTTTGTTTTGTTTAGTAATGGTTGTTCATGAGTTCTTTTTTAGGTGCTCATGAGTGTATGTTTACACAGAAGACCTACAGGTTTACCCTGATCTTCAAAAGTAACATTTTGTCACCCGTTGCTCTTAATGCATCAATGTTCTTTTGGAGCATCAGTGAGTGTTTGAACCTTCTGTAACAGTTGCATATGAGTTGTAGGAAAGGGTTCAAATACACAAAAATGTTGTAAAAAACAAAGAATTTGTGGCATTTTCTGAAGAACAGTGGTCAGTTTAATGGTTCAGGCAAACAAGGGACTCATGAACAACTATTACTAAACAAACAAACAAAAAAATCCACACAGCTGTGGATCACTCAGGTAACAAAAAGTAGAGTAAACTCTTGAACCGGGTAAAATTAAAAAATTTAGGTCAGTACTAAATAAACAACAACTGCATTTTGTATGATCCCTCTATTTTTAGTAAAAAAAAAAAAATTAACATTTTGCAGATTCTACAAGGTATGTAAACTTTGCTTCAACTGTATATTGTGGTATATATATATATATATCAACAGCAATAAAGAGACTCAACTGCTCTTGACTAAATAACTTCTGTAGTTTTTATATGAATAAATGTACATTTCATTTGTGTAGTGAAGACTGAAATGTTTTATATTTCATTATTTTCTTATTGTTTGTACGAGACAATGTCCATCTTTGATCCAATTTATTATAACAAATGGAAATTATTAAAATATATATATGATATCTCATTACCATTAAATAAAATGAAATAAATCATAGTGAAATAAGATTCAGTCATATCGCCTACCCCAACAAGACATGCATGTTAAGCTAAATAAATCTACTTTCAATTAATCACATAAATCAATATTTGCTAGGAAATTCTGTATGTGAAGATAACTTTTTTCCCCCCATAAAAAAGGCTTAAATTTACTTACTTTATTTTATGTACAATTGATTCTCCTTTTATTTTTTTAAAGTGCAATCAGTATCCCAAAAGACCACTTTCTACTATTGGAAAGGATTATCTATTTCTAGAAGTGGTCATGGGAGAAGGATAATGTAGACTGAATGCATCTCAATGGCCACAGGTTGATTATTCGGATGCCAAGTACAATAACAACCTGCGAGCAAACTGAATGTGTCGGGCAAGTGAATCCTCTCTTTTGACAAAAGGTACATCACGTCGCCAGAAGAAGTGACGACTAACAGTGGAGAATATTGTGCAGTAAAGCAGTCTGACAAAATCGATTTCCCATTGTGCATTATGAGTTACGCTAAATCCAGCGTGCTTAAAACCCTTAGCATTTAATATTTAAAGAGCTGAATCTTGTTTTATCATAATACAAACATCTTACAAAAACAAAAGATGTCAGCTTCACACCACAGCCTACTTCTCTAAGGGACCTCAGGATGCAGTCTGCTGCTTTGTGATCTCACACAGATACAGTTTCTCAGAAACAAGTGTTGGAGATACAGACTGAAGGGAGAATCGCATAGAAATGCAAGTAATTTGGCTTTGGGCGAGGTGGCGGAGCTTCTGTTTTGTCGACACCCTGCCAGTACACCCAATGTCCACCAACCCAGATTTCTCCCTCCCAGCCCCGAGGGAAATGTACCTTATTCAGTTCTTCTATTCGTCTGATCAGATAAGGGTTGCTTGAAGAATTCTCAAAGAAGACATAATCTGCAGAAGAAAATAAAAAGCACTGGTTATTGTGTTATCGATATAAAAAACACATTTTAAGGCTTGGCTGACAGATTCACGTTGCATTAAAAGAAACAGTGCATCTCATAATACTTGGTATAATAAAAATCTTCTATTACATATGCAATCTATTTCCACAACACATTTCCTATATGTGGATTTTACCAAGTATTTTTGATGTAGATACAGTTCAAAACAACACAGCCTACCGGGGACAGTGATTTAACGTTCATTTAGTTAAAGTTCATTTATTTACTATAGGGGGGAAATTAAAATTTTCATGATGACCACTGTGCATTTAAGATTTAAAAAAAATAAATAAATAAAATAATGAGTATTTTTAGGTAAATGGTCTCTCCCTCACAGACTGGAATAACAGGTAACAAATAAAATATTCATAAAGTGCAAGGTATTATTAAAAATAAAACTACCTTTTTAATCAAGTAATACCTACAATACTTATGTTTAGGTAAAGAAAGAAATTCCTAGAGCACTACTGTGCCTGGTTTACAAAAATACCCTACAACATACACAAACTATGAGTCCTTAGACTTGGCCTTGGACTGAGTCTATGTGATGAATTCTTTATGTCTGGTATAGATGTAGAAAACACCCTCTCTCAAAAGCAAGATGACGATGAAGAATATGCAATTGCATGCTTGCAAACAAACACATAATTTATGGGGGAAAAAGCTTATTATGTATATGGCCATGCGACTCACATTCCGATACATAAGGCACAACCGAGTACACACAAGGAAAGGGTCGCAATGAAATAATTTGTCAAATAGACGCTCCATTCAAACGTCAGTGGATTCAATAGAAGTGTACTCAAGCTGTAAAATCAGTTTAAATGGCACTGCATTGACGGCGCCATGAAACAATGTCAAATTCCGCGGCTAATGGCACAAACAAACGACACGACGGTTTAATATTAAAACGTGTTTACGATTAAACGCGTGACAACAAATACCCTTCAAAATAGTGCACATTCACAATGTTTCGGCTAGTAAATGGGCAGAGGTTCACGGTGTTTCTCTGCGGGAAACCGACTTGAGGGGTTGCCGTTAAATGCTAGCTCGCTTTGCTACCTTGCATGCCGATTTAGGACCCGTAACTAATGGATACGTGCCAAAAATTGAGACAAATGATCACAAAGAAACGCATCGGCGTCAAAAATCGGCATTGCTAGGTCGCAAGCACGGCTCGCTTTTCTGCTGTAAGATCAAAGGCGAAAGAAACGTGTATATGTGTTTCCGTGTGTTTTACTTAAAGCAATGATTTTTTGTTTATGATGTGGCTAGCTAACGTTAGCAACATAGCCTGCTTGCTAAAATGCTAGTGCGGCTATGAGAGTTTAAGAGGCCTGACCCACATCAGAACCCAAAATATTCTCCATCCACGTTATCGCTTTGTTTTGCGAAGACACTGCACGTGTTAAGAGTTTAAAAGTGACCGGCTGGTTGCGGTAATTGCGTTGAAACGAGCCCCTGCCTCCCAGACGGGTCTTGCGGTGGTGCCTGTGTTTTGACTTGCGTTAATTCAGAATATAGACGGACATACCTCCGACCCGGTACATGTTGGCCGCCATTTCTGCCCTCCCGGAGTGTTAAAAAAACCAAACCATAAACTAAAATAAAAACAAAATAAATATGTGAATCAAAACGACATCTACGTCCTGTGACCTGTTAAGAAGCAATTTGGCTTTAGAGGTTTTAAATATGGGGGATGGACCTCTGTAAGAATAGGAGATTTTTTGCAGCCCCCCTCCCGAGATTCACAGTACAATACAGTAACTCACTCACGCGCTAGAGCGCAGCGGCTTCCTGATGATGAGAGGAGGAGAGAAAAGAGGGAGGGAAGGAGGAGGGTGAATAAAGTCTGCAGACTGCACCCTCACACTCATGCCTGTTTTACAAAGAGCTTAAAATTAAACTCGGTTAGTGCATGTTTTTTTTTTTTTTTTTTTTTTAAATATACATATAAAGTTAGTTTAGACTGCAATATTTGCCTGTGTAAATCTTTTTACTATAACAATAAATAGTTAAAAGGGTAAACTCTGAGTATATTCTTGTTACAACATTTAAACATATTTAAGATAATAAAATAAAGGACAAATGTAGGATGGTTTCAGTAACGAATCAGTGCGTGAGTGAGTTGCTCGAATCAAGACTGAATTGATTCATAAACCGATTCTAATGACCTATTGGAATTATTCAGATCAAAAGACCAAGTAATGAACGAAATTCATTGAAAAATCAGAAATGAAAATTAAACTTGGTTAATTTAAATTGCCTTTAAAGCATAGCTACACAATAGTTAAATATAAGCTATACAATTTCCTAATGTAAATAATTGTATAAACAAAAAGACGCCTTTAAAGGTGTCTCTAGAGATTCGGAGATATTCTTGCAAAAAAAAAAGTAATGGTTCGATTCAAGTGAGAAGCTCGAATCATTCAGACTCAATCGCGAACCGATTCAGACCTGGTAACCCGTTGGAATGATTCGGATCAAAAAAAGTAGCTAATTGAAAACACAAGACTAACAACTTTATTGCTGAAAATTACACAGAGAAAACAATAAAAGGCAATAAAGTAGTTTAGCTATTTAAATAGACCCAGATGTTAACAACATTCAAGAAAAGTTAACTAATCGCTAGAACCTACCCTGCTAGCCTGCATCAATGTCTAATTTTAATTGAGTAGACAAGCAATAGGAAAAAGCGTTCAATATTGATTTTAATATTGGACATTTCAATCTATTGTGACGTCCGCCTGCTCTGCTCCACTGCCGACATCACAGACGTAAAGTCCAGCAAGTTCACTTGTTAATCCCAGACATGCGTCGTGAAAAACTCGTTTAGCGTTTGGGAACGCCCGTTCTTCTGGAGCGCGCAATCGAGCGCAATAGGCTTGTCGATCTGTGACATCACTGAATGAAACACCCCACCGAAGGCTGGAGTTTAGATGATGCACAAAGCAAGAAGTCACTTTTCCACGGTTCTCCTAACTGACACGCACTCAATCTGGAAAAAAAACACACTGAAGTGGATTCGCGAGTTCGGAGCTGATGTTTTTTCTTCGTGCTAAACAGAAACATACTGGATTTTAACTATGGCTATCATTAAACCATATTGTGCGTCGTTTCTCTCTATTTCACTCAAATTGGTGATGCAAATCTGATCCAAAATGAAGTTTGGGAAGAATATTTGCATCCTAAACGTTGGTGGCACCAAGTATGCTTTCACAAGAGAAGTTATAAAGGATTTTCCTCTCCGAAGAGTGAGCAGACTCCACAGCTGTTCCTCTGAAAAAGAGGTCTTGGAGGTATGTGATGATTACGACCGAGAAAGAAACGAGTTTTTCTTCGACAGGCACTCCGAGGCTTTCGTCTTTATTATGCTTTATGTGCGATCTGGAAAGCTCAGGTTTGTCCCGCAGATGTGCGAGCTTTCCTTTTACAACGAGATGATCTACTGGGGTTTGGAGAGCTCACATTTGGAGTTTTGCTGCCAGCGACGATTGGAGGATAGGATGTCCGACACTTACACGTACTTTTCAGAGGAGGACATCAAGGCTGAAGTGGAGTCCAGAGGTGAGGAGGATCAGGTCGCCAGGTTCGCCTCCGAGAGCGGGAACGCGCGGTGGCTGGAGAGGATGCGGAGGACTTTTGAGGAACCGGCCTCCTCTGTCGCCGCGCAGATCCTGGCGTCGGTGTCAGTGGTTTTTGTCATTATGTCTATGGTCATCCTCTGCGCGAGCACTCTGCCGGACTGGGATACAGCAAAAAACAATACAGTGGAAGAACACAGGTACATGCACGAATTCAGCTTCCGTGGTCTGTGGTATAAATGCAAAATTAGCTGCATCTCTCACATGACAGCTCAGCTTTATGAGCATGCCTAAACCCTCCGTAGCTCCATATGTAATAGAAGGAATCACTCTCTTCTCCATATATAGGATGTAAGAATGAAAAAGCCTGGTTTGGGACTGGTTTGTCCACCTGAACTTCTCTGTCTGTAATTCTTTCCATGTTTTGTATCCGGTTGCTTTGCGAGACCTTTTCTTAAAGAAAACTGCAAGCAAAACTGAAAATTAAAGTTCAGCTGAGATCTAAATAAGTGCATGACACTGCAGTGGCACATTTTCTCGGTTTAGAGAAAAGTAGAGATATGCTTAGCTAAATGAACTGGACTTCTAAAACGTTCAAAATGCAATTACATGAACATGAATACCGTTGACTGTAAGAATAGAATAGAATAATTTATATATGCAATGATATTAATAATACAGCTCATTACGGGTTTTCTTGTTGAAATGAGTATTAGAGTTGGGGAAAGCCGACATTTCAGCAATGTCCGCACAGTGATAATGCAAGATTGAAAGTATTACGATGGTGAATTTTGTTATCTAGCTGACGTACTTCGCCTGGCCACTAGACGTCGCTAAAATAATCTAACGTCAGCGCGAGTAGGGGAGACCCGGGAGTGTTGTAACACATTGCGTATGAACGAGGTTTTTGTGGCTTAAATTTTGATTCAATATTCTATTATTTGCTACAAAGTAAAGCAGATACAGAAATCTACTACATACCCTCAGCAGTGCAAATGAATGTTGGAAGGTATCGAGTGTCGACGTGACAATCTTCCTCACTTCAGAAATGTTTTTTAGCATTAGGCCATTTGAAAACACTGCGATTTTTATTTGGCCATGCACATATTAACTTGTTTAAGATATTTATGTGAAATGTGTATAAAAATAGGATGGATGTGTGTGAGTCATCTGCTTAATTTTAACTATAGCAAACCATTCTGTGTAATCCTGGTGGGTGAAAAGTGACATTACAACCACTTTAATCTCTTCAGACAATATTTTTTTAATATATTATTTTTTAGATATCTAATTAAGCAACAGAAGCTACTGAGCATACACATTATGGCATTTCACATTCATTGACATCAGCGCAAATTAAATTATAATCCAGACTAAAATAATTATATTACCTCAAAATTGTTTCCTGGGCCTTTTGGCGCATTATATTTTACGAACACACTCAAAACATCTTCTGTTAGCTCAGGAGGTTGATGTAGCCCAATTTGTTGATGCTGTTACAACACTCTTTCTCGTGCCATATCTCCTGGATTTACGAAATAATTACAATAAGATTTCCATATTCAACGCAGGCATTTTATTGACATCCAAAGCAATTGTGACATCTTCCTGGTAGCCTGCTCTCCATCAGAGATTCAAAATTCCAGTCATGTTTTCATGTTCCCTGTTATGAGTCACATTGTCATTTTGGGTATTCCCTTGTCCCCGTCTCTCTCTGTCTGGAAGTATTTGTAAGTAGGTTTTTCTTTATGTATCCAGTGCAGTCTTGATTCCATTTCCCACAGTGGCCACTGTTTGTCTCTGGGTTCAGGTATGTGTTGTCATATGTGTATGACGAGCTGGTAAGAGATGGAAAGAGATGGTTTTTCATGCATGCAGTATATATTTCAAAAATGATTCTCATTCCCTTGTTTGGTATTCATCTTTAAATGTCTGTTCATTCGTTGCCTGTAAAGGTCCAGACGTTTAAATGCATATTTTTTATGTTCATCATGCCTTCTGAGGATGATTATAGCACATATGTATTCGATTTTAACCCAGAATTTGCGGGCACATGTACATATATTATCAACAGTAATTCTTGGCCCTATTTGTATGCCTTCCTGCCGAAACTGTAAGCTGTCCTCACTGTAATTCTGTCACGGCTTTTTATAGATTTGGTTTGAACAGTACAGTAAAACCATTCAGAATGAAAGAGCAAATTTCAGGGAAAAATCTTTTGTAGTTGCAGCCTTTCAATGTTTTCTTAGTTGAAATATTTGAACTGAATATGCACTTAATTATATGAACAAAATTATAATTTAATTTCTTTTACACCAGAAGTTCAAGGACTACTGAGCAAGTGTATCTTCCATGCCTCTCAGCTTCCATAGACACCGACACTTCACTGTCAACAACACACTGGAACTGTTTACACAATCTGAATGAGAGGACATTTTCCATATAAAGCACATTAACTGCATGACTGCATGGAATCTGATCTAAATACTTTGCACGACTTGTTTACTTAAAATAACAAAACGTAAACATAATATTTACTTAAAATGGGAGGCAACTTGGCATAATTTTTTAGTAGTTATTTTTATATTTACTGTAATGTTTATTAATTTGGTAAAGGAATATTCTGGGTTGAATAGAAATTAGCTGAGCTGAAAGCACTTGTGACATAATGTTGATTATCACATTAAATGATTTTTATTTGTCCATTGTTTTTATTAAAAATCTAAGATACTTTTTTTTTAGGTAAGTAATTTTAGTGTTTTAAGGTTTATGTTGTTCAATTGCTGTTAAAATTGAATAGAACTTCACACTTAAACGGTTAATAAGAAAACTGCATATTGTTTATGTTTTCAAAAAAAAATTACTCTCATTCTTTCATTTTTAAATAATAGTAACTTTTTTTCTTTCACATCTTTAAAGTGAGCTTGAGAAGGAGCCTAAACAGGAAAAAAAATAAATTAAAAATTAAACAGACTACAAAACTTTGGAATAATTAAGATTTATTCTGAAACTGCATTTATTTAATCAAAACACAGTAAAACATTCATATTGTGAAAAGTTATTGCAATTAAAAAAAAAAAATAAAAAATTTTCTATTTAATTATGGTAAAGCTGGATTTTTAAGAAGCCATTACATTATTCTTCAGTGTCACATGACCCTTCATAAATCTTTTCTTAAAGGAACACTCCACTTTTTTTGGAAATAGGCTCATTTTCCAACATCCCTAGAGTAATACAGATGTGTTT
>JAUMHR010000062.1:9103402-9113952 GCA_032361145.1 Enteromius fasciolatus | reverse complement strand
AAAACACATCTGTATTACTCTAGGGATGTTGGAAAATGAGCCTATTTCCAAAAAAAGTGGAGTGTTCCTTTAAGAATTTAGATGAACAAGTAAAAACTATTTTTGTAGTAATCAACATAACGCCACAGATACTGTCAGTTGAGCTTAACTTGTACTGCACCCAGAAATCATAACTGTAATCATATCTCTCTTATACCCTCTAACTCTCTCTATTTCATTTTCTTTCCATATCTCTTTCTCTCTGTTGTCACAGGATCATCGAGGCGGTATGCATTGGCTGGTTCACTGCCGAATGCATAGTGCGCTTCATTGTCTCAAGAGACAAATGTGAGTTTGTGCGCCGCCCCCTTAACATTATTGACCTCCTGGCGATCACTCCTTACTACGTGTCTGTCGCGATGACAGCGCTAACAGGAGAAAACCCTCAGCTACAGCGTGCAGGAGTCACCCTGCGCGTACTACGAATGATGCGCATCTTTTGGCTTATCAAGCTAGCGCGTCACTTCCTCGGGCTACAGACGCTCGGGTTGACGCTGCGCAGGTGCTACCGCGAGATGGTCATGCTGCTGGTGTTCGTCTGTGTTGCCATGGCCATATTCAGCGCCCTGGCACAGCTATTGGAGCACGGCCTTGACCTGGAGACTAGCAATGAGGACTACGCCAGCATCCCGGCAGCCTGCTGGTGGGTTATTATCTCCATGACGACCGTCGGCTATGGAGACATGTACCCCATCACCATCCCGGGACGCGTGCTGGGTGGCGTGTGCGTTGTGAGTGGCATTGTGCTTTTGGCTCTGCCCATTACCTTTATCTACCACAGCTTTGTGCAGTGCTACCACGAACTCAAATTCCGCTCAGCACGCTGCGTGCGAAGTCTCTCTTCTGAGTTTCTCAACTAGCTGTAGCATAGATCATCCTGGGAACCTGCTGGTCTTCAGCGTAGTGACATCACCTGCTCTTCTGTGCCTTTAAACTGAACCAAGCTCTGAAATACAGGAACGCGCTACTTCAGATGTGAAAGAAATCAGCATTTAGACTCTCTTTGTGAATCTGTTATATCCAAATATTAACACAAGTACCTCTGTACTCAAGGACACGTTCTGGAATTCATTGATTTTGGACAATACATGCATCTGCAGCAATTTCTGACTCGCAGAATGAGACAATTCCCCAGCTCAAAGCTGGAAAGTGCACAATAAAGCATTACAATCCAAAGGAAATACATTAGCCAATGTTTGTGTTGTAAACCCCTTTCTGTGTGAATGAAGAAAACCGATCCAACAGCATTTCTCTTGTATGAAATGGACAACTGTGGCATTTGATGACTACAGATGGCCAGGCTGCTTGGAACGGGCATCTGGCGGGACCTTGTGTCCTGACAGTGCTCCAGCCTAGAAAGAGCTTACACAAATTCTCATGTTTCCATGGAGAGGTCCCTCCGACTTGTTAAATCATTAATTCAGCTCCCAATAAAGTGGTAAAGCAAGGGGAACTTAAGTGAAAGGTTTTAGAGTGGTCAAATAGAGGCATTTGAGCACAAATACTGTGAAAAGGGCCTGCTCACACATATAACAATAAAGATGAGTCTCCCTGCAGTCACTAATTTTATTAAAAATATATTTTAACTTAAAACTGTAAACGCTTACCTCATTTAGTATATGTGACCCTGCACCACAAAACCAGTGATATGGGTACATTTTTTCGAAATTCAGATTTATACATCATCTGAAAGCAGTTTAGTATATTTGAACCACAAAACCAGACAAAGGGTCAAATTTATTTTAAATTGAGGTTCATATAATATCTGAAAGCAATGTAGTATATTTGACCCTGGACCACAAAACCTTGAATGAGGGTAAAGGGTTATTTTTAAAACTGAGATTTATATAACAATAATGAATAAATAAGCATTCCATAGATGTATGGTTTGTTAGGATATTACAATATTTGGCAGAGATACAATTATTTGAAAATGACCTTTAGCTGTCTAGCTGTCCATATGCAGTCTATAGCAATGCATATTACTAATCGCAAATTACTTTTTGATATATTTATGGTATAAAATTGACTAAATATCTTCATAGAACATGATCTTTACTTAATGTTCTAATGATTTGTAATCAATGTAGTTTTGGCTATTGCTACAAATACACCCGGATTGGTTTTGTGGTCACATTCGATATGCAAATAAGCCCCAGCCCCAATTTAATAACATAAGCTCAGTCTACCTGCTTCACTTCACTAAAGTAGTGAACGCTACACCAGGCTTTCTCAACCCTGGTTGTCTTAGGGCAACTGTCCTGCAGATTTTAGCCCCAACCCTAATCAAACATACCTGAAGCATTTAAGATGTTCAGGATTACTAGTAAGCTACAGGCAGATGAGTTTGATCAAGTTTGGAACAAAACTCTGCAGGACAGTGGCCCTCCAGGACCAGGGTTTAGAACCTCTGCACTACACAATGACAGATGGAAACACTGGATTCATTTAAAGTGCCCTTATTATGGAATTTTTAAAATGACCTTTTATGCAGTTTGTAACACAGCTCAAAGTGAATGAAAACATCCTGCAAATTGTAGAATAGGGGCACTTTAACAATATATGTTTGTATCAGAAACTGATTCTAAAGTGAAAGAAATACATGTTCAATCTCATATAGCTAATGATATTGAAAAGCAAGTTTACAGGATTGGTTACACCACATTTTTGAGATTTAGCATTTTGATCTTTGGTACACCACAGTTTTGAAACAAAATGCTCAGCGAGGGTGTTGACTGAGGAATTTGCACATGCTTTGACTTTAAAGTGCCCCTATTATGCCTTTTCAAATATGACCTTTCATGCAGTGTGTCATGTAGCTGTATGTGAACATAAACTATCTGCCGACAGTGCACGATAAATAAAGTTATTGTCTATCAAAAAAAAGAGTCGGCTCACATTCGCCTAAACGAGTCGTCAGCAATTCAAATCTTTTTCTGTTACGGATCCACTTATTTGCATAATGTCCGCCCACGTTCTACGTCGCGAACAACTTGCCCGCCCACAAACAGTAAATGGGCGTTTCGGGCTGAGCCATCTGACCAATCACAGCAGTGAGGGCTCACGGAGAGGCGGGGTTTAGACAGACTGATTCTTTGAACTGCTTCACACGAGTCGTTTACGAATCATTTAGAAATGGGGTAAAATTAAATCTATTTTTGGAGAAAACTAAAGTGTTTTTTGACATTGCATACATGTAAACCTGTTTTAAGAGACTCATAAAGCAATATTAGAAATTTTTAAAATGGCATAATAGGGGCACATTAAGCATTTTAATAACACAAGACAGACATGTAAACAATATTAAAATCTTAATTTTCACCACATTGGTGCTTTAAACATCATTTTAAATGTAAAAGAATAGCAGAGGCCACACCACAACTATATAAATAATGGCACAGAGGAATAATACAGTTTATTTCAGGGGTGATGATAGTCAGAATCCAACCTGCTTTAAAGAGCTCAAGTTTTTAAAGAGGCAGATGACAGAACTGCAGCGCAAGCTTTTTATAAACACAATGTATGCATAGTGTGGACGCTAATATCATTATAGTTATCCTTATAGTTACAGTTCTTGGTTTGAACAGGCCTAAACACTTATTGTTTTGACATTACAGTCACTGTCGAATGTGCCATTTCAAATAAAGTTAAAGGTCTTGCTCATAGATTGGCATTACATTACTAAATCACAAAAAACAAACATCAGCTGTTCATCCAGACAGCGACAAATCTGCAACCTGTCCATACACGACTGTGTGAATCAAGAGGCGTTAACTAAATTGATTAGCAAACACCTCACCCACACGCTCACCAGTGGGAGGGCTGTCACTCGCTTCCTTCTTCCTCTTTGAATACAAGCACAAAATCAAATCTCTTTTCCTCATTCAAGGGACTTTTCTGAATTTATGTGTTTCTTGGACAAAAAAAAAAGGATTTTGGATTGTATTTAGTAAGATATGTTGCATATGATATGATTCATTAGGGGACATAGCTTAAATTTTATAATAGTATTTCATGATATAGAAGCATCATTAAGAACATTTTGAAAATATACTGTATGGAGTTAAGGTTATAATTACAGATTATTAAGTTAAATTGATGACAATGTCAACATCAAGATTGATGTTGCATTGTTTAATTCCGGGGATCCTCTAATTGCATAATTTGTCTTTTGTCTAAATTGTCATGTCCATGTATGGATCTTATTGATCTTAAACCTTTACCATGTATGGATCTTAAACAATGTTTATTTTTGCATTTAAAAGGAGATGCTTTCATATCTGTATCATTTTTGTAGCTTTTGTGGTTATTTTGAAAGGGTCATAATGATGCAAATGAAATCTCATGTAGCTCTATTCTGTAACTGAGAATGTATTCTAATTGGTTAAGATAAGGTTATTTATGTGTATGAAGAAAATAAAGAGATGTTTATGAATTCAAGCCTTATTCCTTTTTTAATTATAATACAGAAAGGAATGTGGCACAGATATAATCTGAAAAGCAAAATCCTTCTGAATTTTGAAAATCAAAAATAATGACACATTTCCTCCATTATTGCCAAAAAGAAAAGATAAACTACAGTTCACTGAACACATGACCTTTTGTGACAATAGCGGGACACTATTTCATTATCTAGACAATGAAAATCTATTATTGAACTCTCTGTAGAATAAGAATATTCTTTTGCAGCTCAAGATTATACATTTGGGGGCGAGTTATCGCTTGCTTTATGTGTCATAATTATATACAGGTTATCAATTAAATTTTTTGCTGGTCAAAACATCCAATGTATGTTTATATATGTTATCATTTTTGATGTTTCATGACTTGTTTTGTATATCATAACTAAACAAAACACACCATATGAAATATTTATTGGGTATGGCAACTAGCTTGGGACTCTCTCTTTCCACCTCCTCTTAAGGAAAGCTAGAATGACATTTGAATATATTTGAACTATATTAATGACAGTGACAATATATATATATATATATATATATATATATATAGGCCTATATATATATATATATATATGTAAAAATATTAATATACATATTTCTTCACAGACTAAAAAAATATTAATATACACAAAGGTGTGTGTGTGTGTGTGTGAGTTGTGTATCGTGTTACATTTTTATACTTTACATCTGCTTCATAACGGGTTTATTTATTGTGACGTCATATTCCGGCGACAAGTTCTTACACAAGGAAAAGTGTTCCGACTTCCCGGTCACTCTCACCTCGTCGGTTACCGTTTATTAGCAAAATGTATTACAAATGTGGCGGATTTACACAAAGACTGACGGGAGCCGTGTCGTCCCCCGCGTACAGCCCGCAGGTAACGTTATGTGCTCGCGATTCGGTTTCTAAAACAATAATTCAGTGACCTTGATCTGCTGCCTGCTTTATGTGAACCAAATAGGTGTTTTAAACAGTAACGCAGCTAGATATATAAAATACGCTTCTCTAGCACAATTTTAACCGATATGATTAAGCAGGCTAATTATTGGGTGATTAAAAAGGCTAATCAAAATTGAGGATAAAGTTAGGCTACGTAGTTGAGCTAACGTTAACTTACTTTTAACTAGATACGCACGGTTCTTCATAGGCTCATCACTAAAGTCGGCATTGGCTGTACAGTCCTAAACTGATTTCACAATAAAAGGTAGCTGATAAATCAATGGTTGCGGGTTATCGAGGGGTCCAAACTTCGATAGGACCTCAAGGTGACTTAAATACTTTTAATTTAAATGTTAATTTTTAGTGAATTTAAAAAGTAATTTTGAAACCATGGGATCAAAAAGGTTAGAAACCACAGTGATAGATGGTGCTTTGAGTAAAAAAAACATTATGCAGTCGTATTGAACAAAAATGAATATTAGGTAACTTGCTTGTAAACTTTCCTCAGGGCTTGAGGTCAAATATACCGTCTGAATCCCCTACCATCATCTTTGCCACCCCGACTAAACTGGTGTCTCAGTCAAATGCTGCAGTGGAGTATATGGGTTCCAACAAGACTCCAGATCTCCAGAGGATATTTCAGGTGTGTATGTGATGTATTAGGCTATGTAGCTGAATTAAAGGAATATAAATTAAATTTATCATAATTTATTCATCCTTACATGATCATACCAAACCTGCATGATTTATTTTCTTCTGCTGAACACGAAAGAAGATACTTTGAAGAATGTTAGTAACAGAACATTTTCAGTTCCCATTGACTGTTGTGTAGATTAAAAATTACCAGCATTCTTCAAAATATGATCTTTGTGTTGTGCAGAAGAAAATAAGTCATGCAAATTTGGCATTCCATGAGAGTGAGTAAATAATCACAAAATTTTAGATTTTGGGTGAACTAATGAATTTTAGCATACATTATAATTCTATAATGGTCTTATAGGTCTTTTCTCCTCAAATTGTTTTTCCTCCTTTTTTCCATCCAGGCCTCTGATGAGATTCCGGTTCATCTGAAACGAGGTCTTTCAGACAGACTCTTATACCGGACCACCATGGCACTGACAGTCGGAGGAGCACTCTACTGTCTTGTAGCTCTTTACATAGCAGCGCAGCCCAAAAACAAATGAACTCTACCCAGCCTGTTTTCATCAACTCACATAATCCGCATCAAAATAACATTTGTGGTGTGTAAATTTGTTGTATTTATTATGAACTTTAGCAATATGCCTCCCAGCATCAATCACCATGAACAGACACTGTCTAGACTTTTACTGAAGCTTTTATTGAACAATGCTACTTTGCTCGTGTGTCCTGTATCAGATCTGGGATTGTGTTAGTTGTTTATTAGAACAGTGGTTCTCAGTTTTTGTTATTCCAAGGCCCCAAAGTCAATATGTCATGCCATACACACACACACATATAATTATTTGTAATTTTTTCTTAAACTGAAATGACAACAAAATCACATGCTTTTTTTATTAAAAAAAAATTAATGAGGAATAATTATTAGTTTCAACTATATAAAATTGTTAATTAAATGTGGTGTAGTGTAAAATTAAAAATTTTTTCATCTTGAACATTCCCTTAAAGGTTCTAACAGGACGGCTTTCCCAACAATACCATAGAAAAGCCATTACTGGTTCCACAACGAACATTTAAGTGAACATTTTTTAAAAGAAGTGTAATAAATATGATGCAAAAATATCTAACAATAATTTTGCTAAATAATACATTTAAATAGTTAAACTATTTTGAGACAATTTTGGAGTTTACCGAGAACCACTATAGTTCTAACAAACACTCACATTCTGCTCCGTTTTTACCTTATCGGCACAGTGTGATGATGGCTGAGAGAAAGCGATAATCTTGTTTTGGTAATGATTGACAAATGTTGTGAAGCTGAGAAGAGGGTAAGAAAGGAAAATAGGTTGAGATCTCACACTTTCCAGTAGTGTTGATTGGAGTGTTTGTTACACGCTCATGTTAAGTGTGCCTCTGGGAAGCCCAATTATGAGAAATCTATAGACACTTGTAGAGGATGTGCAGAATATTCTGGAAATGTGGAACCGTACTGAAGAGAATCATGGATGAGGTGAATGCATTTGATGCCGTGCACACTTCTGCCAATGAATGCAATATTTCCATACTGCAATGTGATTTCACAGTTGTGGATATATTTAATCAAATGCTGCTGTGCCTCTCACGCACCACTTTCTCAAGCAATGTATGTGTAAAGCAAAGGAAAAACTGTACGTTTCAATCATGTTTTGGCCTTCTGAGATGTACATATTAATTTAAAGCAACCTGATTAAAGGTCATGACCTTTTGACACCCGTGTTGCTTTGGTTTGCCTGATACTCATATTTTTCTCGCTCTAAGGCCATCCGGGTGTAAATGGGTTTGTTTCTTCATGGGAATGATTTGGAGAATCAGCAATCGATAACCAATGGATCCTCTGTAGTGAATGGGTGCCGTCAGAATGAGAGTCAATTTCATCGAATAGCCTAAAGCCTTGCGAAATGAAAACCTGTGTGTTTGTAATAAGCAATGTTGCATCCAAGGATTTACAATGTCTTAACGATGGATATATTTATTACAAACACAAGAGCTTTTCGCTTCACAAAATGTTAACTGGTGGACTGGAGTTTTTATGAGCTGTTAGGTTTCTCATTTTGACGGCCCCCATTCACTGCAGAGGATCCATTGGTGGGAAAGTAATGTAATGCTAAATTTCTCCAAATCTGTTTTGATAAGGAAACTAGGCGAACTATTACTTTAAGGTTTAATTGATAACATGCACGTTTATCCTTTATCCATTTCGTATCATCAGTCTGAGTAGTGTGTACAGTATATAAAACCCCTCTTGAAAAACTCCTGCTCAGGCTGTTCACATGGTAACCAGGCTATAGGAGACACTGTAAACAAAAAGACCTCCAGACAATCCCTTTGAATCTGTCTCTTTTATGGCCAAAGCACTGTATTGTTCCTAGATGCTATTTTTCTTTCTAGTCGGAGGTAATAACACAACATGAGGCTGACAGACTGTCTAACTGCACACTGGTGCTTGATAAGCTGTCAGAGCACAAAGCAAAGTGAAGCAATCTATGACAATGAGAGGCTGTGATTCACCCGGCATCATCTCTGAGCCATTCTGCTTACTACTGAAGACTCTGGCAACTAAAACGATCGGCCACATGGAGCATCTTAAAGAGGTCAGTAATCTCCTTGCCAAGTACGGCTCTTCTAGCAATAGCCTCGTGGTTTACACTGTTTTCCAAGACAATCAATATTAATCTTTTGTTCTCTGGACCCGTGATGTGCAAACACACACAGTCATGGCAACCTCAGGACTCTTTCCAGGGGTGCACAGATTTCCTTGGATGTGGTTAATTCTGTTTACATTATTCATCTCTCCATGACGTGCATTTCATATCTAAATGAATACACAATCTGCTTTTGTTTGAACATAAACAATCGTTGAGAGTAATGATTGATTTGTGTCTATTACCTGCCCTTCTTTAATTCACTTGCTCCCCTTTCTCTTGATCTCTCTTGTTTGCCTAATTAGGCCTGAATGGATGAATGAAGAATGGATTTGATCCTCCACAGTATTTGTTTTGTATCTCTGTTCTGAATTTTAAAATTCTGATTTTTCCACCGATAAATTATGCAAAGCGAGCCAGGCATTTAAAACAGTGTTCCAGGTGGTCACGTCATTAATATTTAGATTCTACGCTCTGGCCAGGTTGATTTGACTGCTGCATTAGTAAGTTAGCTGATAGTTAAGCTAGTTATATTGTAAACCAGTCATTATGACATAAAATTTGCCTCCGTGATAGTCTCAAGGTCTAAGTACTCTTCAATTTTAGCAAGATTCGCTCGAAATGTATAAAAAATCAGCTTCCAGTTGGCTAATATTAACAGAACAGTCTCTAATCTTTTTTTTTATAGATTTTTATGTAGATTAAAAAGAACTTTTTGAATGTTCAGAGAATGCTTTCATAACTTGAAGGCAGGGAAAATGATTTTTTAAAAATGCCTAAACATTGAATGTGTCAGTTGTGTTGCTGTCTATGCAGGGTCAGAAAGCTCTCGGATTTCATCAAAATCTTAATTTGTATTCTGATAATAAACATATGGGTTACAACATGAGGGTAATGAGGCGAACTGTTCCTTTAATGTGAATGTTAATAATAATTTAATGTAAAGGAGTCTTTATCTTCATGAATAAACAAAGTCCATTGGGAAAAATGAATAAGGGTAAAGCAGACATCATGGGTGCAGTGGTGGGAACAGTGTGTGTGACGGGTGTAAGACCTCAGTCTGTGGAACCGACAGTGAGAGAGAGCTAGCGAGCAGTTGCTAATCTCCATCTGTAGCCCTGCTGCTCACTTGGCTATAGGCAAACCTCTCGCTCTTCTCTGGAAATGCGTGTAGGTTATCTTTTACATGTGTCATTGGAGTTCACAGGGTTCAGGAGGTTTTCTTGATAACCCTGATACATTACTGACGTGTTGGCTACATCGAACTAAAAAAAAGAGCAGCTCAGTCAAGTAAATATATTGCAATAATGTAATGAAAAGAAGAAGAAGGGATTAACAGACAAACAGATTCTTGCTAATTACAGACTTGCTTAGAGGACGCATGAAGAGTTTGATGTTTAATTAGTCTTGGCTTCCTCTATTCTTTCATCTTATCAGTTTATCAGTATTATTTTCCTCTGCTTTTCACACATACACGGGCATATAGGCCTATATGTCTCTATCTTTATTTGACCTGTCCTATTCTTTAAAAAAAAAAAAACTATAGTTTCTGTTTTCTTATTTATTATGTAATTTTCAAAAATCTACTGCATTAAATAAATAAATACACACACACACACACACACACATATATATATATATAATGTTTCTTCTACTTCAAACAAATTCTGTTCTTTTAAACGTTCGGAACACTTCAGAATAGGGGTCCAAAATGATGCATTAGTTAAGCATTAATTAATGGTCAATTTGTTCACAATTAAGCATTAGTTGAGCAAAAACACACTACTAATT
>JAUMHR010000062.1:9061446-9072482 GCA_032361145.1 Enteromius fasciolatus | reverse complement strand
GAGATGAGCTGAGAGAGACCAATGTGGTAGAGAGAGAAAGAAAGTGTTTTTACACTGCTGTTACTATAAAACATTTAATGGTTCTGATTTTATTATATTAAGTGCATGTAAACGGCAACTAATAGGATAATGAGTAACAACAAGGTAACACCAATGAGGCTTGTCTATGTAAGAGAATCTCATGGAGAAATCTAAACAAATGAACGCAACTGCACATGGAAGAAAAATAAAAATGTAACTTAGTTTTTATCTATAACATACAGCCTAGTTAACACGACAAGTTTCCTGAAAACCATGATTGCAAATTTGACATTTTATAAAAGAGTTAAAACGAGTAGTTTAAGTTTTTGAGTTTGAATTTATTAAAAGGATATATTTTCCAAACTCAAAACATTATGCGGTTATAATTTTGCATGCCGTGTAAATACATTTGTGCTATATTTCAGCTATGTTGAAGTTTCATAAATGCTCCAGTCACTTCTGTTCATCTGCAGTGGAAAGATTGATTTTTGTAGAGACTGATATTATATGATTAGTAACCGTATAATTGGCAAATATTATTACATTTTAAAATGGTGATTTTCAGATTTAATACATTTTTATTACATGGCAATGCTTCAGTAGCCTTTAGTCTTTAATAGTAAGTATTAACAATAATTATTTTAAAATATTTTTTCCCGGAAAAATTCTGTACTTTTAATACATAAAATATGGTTAGGGTTATAAAATAAATGTACTATATTCTTTTAGTTAGTGTGTATGTTTGTTTGTGTGTGTGGTTAAGGGTGGGGTGTGCAATTTCAGTGTCACTTTCTGCGCCAAATGAAATTTTACATTTTTCCCTTTTGCAATTGTTTGGACAGACAGGTTGTAATTCCCCAAATTCATGCCACTCTTTGATCCAGTGTCAACTTTGTGACTTTTTTCCACAAAACGATACTTTTAGTTGCTTCTAGGGGCTCAACAATTATACATTTCACCTTACGTTAGCAGCATCGCTACATTTCATTAGCGACTCCCCAACACCGTTAAATGCGTGTTCTCTGGAGGTAGCAGGAGATATGCAGGAGACGTGGGTGGATGATGTGTTGGCTTATTCTACATTCATTTTGGCAAAGGGCAGCTGTAAATAATACCATCCCTCCCACCCTGCCCCCTGTAGAATGTTTGAACAGACCAGAGGATGGGCAGCGAGTGTATTTATAACGCAGCCACCCCGCAGGGCCAACACAAACTCACAAGCACTCTCACTTACACCACAGATGCACCTGCTCAACTTTGTTTTGTCAGGTTATGTTGCAACAAATCTTGATTTATTATGTGGCAGGAGCAGGACACTCTCCTGACAGCAGAAGCAAACCATTTTGGGCTGTAATTCCTAAGGTTATATATTGCAGGTTCACATCACAGATTTGGCCTTGAAACATTGACGGTTGCAAGTAAAAACAGAAGGTTTATGTCACTCGCCAGTCTTCTTGATGGATGAGTGACTGGCTGGGTGTGTTGTGTGTAATGAAGGTCTGCAGACTTGAAATTGCTCAAAGTAAGCTTTCCTAAACTGTCATACGACCATCCCCAAAGGCCTCGATTTACTGCTAGCTAATTCAAGAAAAATTGTTAGATAAAGTCATTTATGCTTGCTTTGTGCTCAAAAATTATTCTCGTTGCTACATGGACTATATTGAAAGGTTACTCCACCCCAAAATTAAACTGTGTCATTAATCACTCAATCGTTTCAAAACTTGGAACACAATATAATTTGGATGAAAACCTGGAGGCTTGTGACTGTTCCACTGACTTCCAAGTAATAAACACTGCCAAGATCTAAAAAAGAGTGAAAGACATCATCAGAATACTCCATCTGCCATCCATCAGTGGTTTAACCATAATGTTATGAAGCAACGAGAATACTATTTGTATGGAAAGAAAACAAAAACTTTATTCAGTGGGTCAGCACTGTAACGTCACCATAGTGCCATTATAGAGAGCATCTGCGTTTATCAAGTGATTAATGACAAAATCTTCATTTTTGGGGAGGAATAACCCTTTAATGATGTCCTTACTACATTTGTGGGCCTCGATCATGCAGGGTCTAGAGATAGAGGTGTTTGGATTTCATCAAAAATATCATAATTTGTGTTCCGAAGATGATCAAAGGCCGTATAGGTTTGGAACGACATGAGGGTGAGTAATTAATGACAGATTTTTCATTTTGGGGGGATCTGTCCCTTTAAAGGTGATATCATGTTTAACATTGCTCTGCAAAGTTTTACATAATTCCAGTTGCCACACAGATTTCTGCTCATGTCACACAAATTCAACGTGTCGATCAACAGAAAGCTGCTTGGTTTGAAAGCACCTACATCTCTGTGCTATAGACAATGTACATTTTTTGATGTTTTAATCTGACTGCACCTTAAGGCTTCCTAAAGGGCTCCAAATTATGAAAACTGGCAGCAGTACTTTTTCACTCGCAATCTTCAGTCAGCAGTTGTTAGCAACGTCCCTTGTGGTTCAGATGCAGAGGTGCTCCAAGATGAGAGACGTCACGGTGAATTAAACTCTGAAGCTTAGAAACTCTGGCTCCACAATTCTGAGGTTTCATTTCTGGAAGCCCAGGATGGTTCCCCGTTGCAAACGAAATGTGTATATTGCAACGCATGGCCAGAGGCACATGCTGTTATAGTTTAGACACACTCTCATTATTAAGAATAACTATGGATGATTGCGTACCAACACACATGCTCCTGTGGAGACACAAACACACACACACGTCAGGGAAAAACAAGTTCCCAAAAATATCAGTCACATGTCCTCTGTAAATCCAAGCTTATCTGTTGTAGCGTCTGGGGTTTCTGGTTTCCAGAGGACATGTCTCTGCCTCTGTGCTGCTTTAGAGGACGAATGGGGGAGATGGAGGAAATGCTATTGAATGAAATATGGATTTATGGGTCATGAGCCATAATCTAAATCATATTAATCTCTGCTCGATCATTTGGGTCAGCGTAATTTCTGGTTGTTGCTTAAGTGATTGTTGATAATGTTCCATTGCAGTGCATTTATGGACAGTGATTCAATACAGCGGTGGATGCTATTAGTTATGATTTGTAGAGAAGAAAAGGGCACATTATTTTCAAAGACAACTAATTTGGGTAATTGACAGAAGCAAATGGTTCTGATAACAACTTCTGTGTGCATTCCTGATGCCTTTTTGACCATTGCTATTCTGATGAACAGTAAAAAACAAAAAAAAAAGTGTAGTACTTGCTTTTAACCATTGTCCTCTGCTCTGACAGGAGGACTATGATCGTCTGCGACCCCTGTCCTACCCCATGACCGATGTCTTCCTCATTTGCTTCTCCGTGGTGAATCCGGCCAGCTTCCAGAACGTGAGAGAGGAGTGGGTCCCTGAGCTGCAGGAGTACGCACCGAACGTCCCTTACTTGCTCATCGGCACTCAGGTATGCTCACCTGCAGCTACATACAACAGCAATATAATATTCCATATACTGTTACTGTATACTTTTTGTAATTTTATGTGAAAGTGCAGAAATTAGCAAAAAAGCATTTCAAACACTAGTAAGCTAAAGTATACTGTTGTTGCTACTGTGGCTTTATTGGTGTCTCTTTATTTTCTTGAAAATATTTCTATTAATATTGTTACTTTTTGGCAGTATGATTATGAAATTATCAGTATAAAAAAACATACAAACTTTTATTTGTTATTTATATATCGCTGTTTCACTAGCTTGGTATGCGTTTGAGGGTGTACTCGCACTAGGCATGGTTGCCGTGAACCGGGCCAGAGTACGATTGCCCCCTCCCCCCTCTGGCCTGCATTCACATAGGGTTTCAGCATTCGTGCCGGAGCACGCTTACGTCATTATGGTGAGGCGGTTTCAGGATAAACGAGAAGAGAGGCGCTCTCGCTGAGTCCATCGCTCTGTTTACTTTGTGGATAGTATTTTTGAGTCGTTTGGTCCGCAGTGGTCCACAGCTCTCTTACAGCTTATTGTTAAACAAACATTGCACCTCTGCCGTAGACCGAAGCGACACTTTCTCCGCTATGTTTGTTTTGGAGCGTCGCAAAAACGTGACGTCGCGCGTCCTGTTCCGTGCTCCAGCGCGGTTAGCGCTCACACTACATGCGAACCGCGCCCGAGTCCAACTGAACCGTGCTCTGGCACACCTCTTCCAAGCGGTCCAGGGACGGCTCCCGGGCATGGTTCGGAGCACTCACACTAGTCAAACGAACCGCGCTTTGGTGGTCAAACGCACTCGGGCACGGTTCAAACTGCCTAGTGTGAGTACACCCTGAGTGTGTATGAGTCATTCCACAAAACACCTATTCCACTTGGAAAAAAATAAAAAGTTTAATCAACCTTTTTTAAATGTCCATGAAATAAAGACACTTTAATTTATATTGCGCCATCTCAGGCTATGCAATTTATTATTTTTCCACTTCATGTTTCAGTATTTGTCAACCCTGTTACAGACACAAGCATTACTATATAGCATAGTTCCATCAGAACTATGTGATCATTTTTAGTAAATATTTGTAAAAAAAATATTTTATTCATTCAGATGACCTTGAACATTAGGGTGAGCACATGTCAATTTAGAAAAATATACAGATTTGCAAGAGAGATAATAAAATGTGCTTTGTCCTAAATAAAATGTAGTTTTTTTAATATAAAATATATAGTTAAAATGTTATAATGGCAAAACCTGTTAGTCTGTATCAAATATACTTTTTCCAAGTATAATTAATCATCCTATCTCAGTCATTAACAACAATAGTAATAGTAACCAATGATACTAACTAAAAATTTAATGCTCATATGCCAACCACACTGAATAATATAGACATTATCCCAATAGTACACCCAGGTTGACCTTAATGTAAAGATTGTCTATGTCATCACTGTTACGGCATGTCAAAACCTGTTACACTGTTTGTCGATTTCAAACTAATCGCTAGCTTAAAGTCAAGTTCACAAAAGCATGTTGTACATTTTGAAAGGATGTTACGTTTAGATATTCATTATAATAACTGTAAGAAATATTTGTTTAAATGTACATATTAAAAATGGTAACGTATTAAGATTGCATGATGTCCCCTTTAAATCAAGCCACATGAATAATCAAAAACCGAACATTATAAAGGGGTGAGAGAAACATGCTTTTGTTTTAAATGTTGGGATTCTAGTTGAGAGGTGATGTAACCTCCTAGAATGATGACACTTGAATGTTCCATTATTTTACAAGGGTTTTTTGATGAGGGTAACAGGGCTGACAGGAATTAGAGGACACCAATAAAATGATTTATATTTTATACAGCCAAAGTGTACTTGTGCCAAAGACATCGCTTAACAATGAGACTGTATTTAGAACAATATTCAGGTATGATTTTTAGCATTTTGCTTTCATTTTGCAATTTAAAAATCCTGCTGGAAAAAAAAGGAGACGGGTCAAAAACCTTACCATTATCAGTATCAATGCTATTTTAATTATTTAATGTATTTTCTTTACTTTTTTGATGTAATATTGCTAAATGAATTAATGAATAGTATTTTTATGTTTTTAGATTGCAAATTTATTTGAGGTTATAATATTTCTATGTTTGTTTCTATTTCTTAGAGATGCAAAAGGTACCGATTTTGTGGAATTACCCATGTTCTCACACACACACACACACACACACACACACGCGCGCGCGCACAAATCAGCTGTTTTAAATACTACAAGTGAATTTAGGCAGCACAGTATAATAATGTGGATATTCATGAAAATCCTTAATATATATGTTTTCATTTAACAGTGCTATTAAATTATTTGTTGTGTTTTCATTTTCATTTTTTGCAGTATTGCTCTATATATAGTGTATACATTTAATATCAACCAAGACTGATAAGTAAAATATATCTAATATCATCGAATAACCAATTTGGTTTAATATATACTATATATCCCTGTGATAGGCTGCCTATTTCTGATGTAGCCCAAGCATATTTATTTTCTGTGGTCACTGTCAGAATTACTGATGATTCATGTATTTATGTTCTGGGAGGATCTATTGTGGTTGTAACTGATGTGTGGTTAAACTGTGGTAATATTATTGATTGAATATATTGATTTGTGTACCATAATGAAAGGTTCAGTCAGTGTTCATAGCATGATATCGTCGATGAAATTGTCCAAATAGCTCATGACTGTGGTTTGGCAATTACTGTGTATGTGTGTTAAGAGTGAGGGTTTGTCATCAGCCCCAGTCTTGTCAGGTCATGTTTATTGATGTGTATGTGCCTCCTGTCCTGTCGAATACAGATGCAGTGCAAGCAATAAGAAAGGGAGCCAGAGAGAGTCACAAGAAAACAAGGACCCTGAATTAGGGCTGAACGATAAACTGGAATAAAACCACCAAGATACGACTTATTAAAATCTGATGATTTATCAAATCTGCTTCATGCAAACTCATCTGTGCATCTGTATTTGTGGGTTTGGGCCACTTTAATGTGCATTTGGGAATGCAAAATACTTCCCATACTTGTAATATGGAACAAAAGAGAGGCTTTAAAGGCTCCATGTGGTTTTCACTCAAAATAAAAGTTTAACCTTTAGAAATTAAGATGCCACGGCAAAGGTCTGAGCAAAACATGTTAACAGAGCCTCAGAGGAGACAAGAGAGCTGTGGATTTATTGATTTACTTACTGTAACTTATATTACTGCTGCAGATCTAATATAAACGTATGATTTATTTCCCGGCTGTTTAGCTTCACCGGCATAATTTAGCGACTGTTTTTGTACCTTGTGTGTTTTTAATGTAAACTTGTGTGTGAATGAGAACTTCTCACATGCCTTTGAAAGCCACTTTCTGTCCGTGCGCTTCAAATGTGTGTTTCAGTAAACCAGAACTAATATGGTTTAAAATGGATTTCAGCGCAATAAACACGACAATCAGAATCGAAACAGATGTTTTTAGCAGGAATGAACTCTAATGGCGCAGATCTCATTTACATTTAAAAAGTCTTTTTCTGCTTCCACTAAAAATAGACATTTTCAAAGTGATATAATTAATGATCTGTGGGGCATTTTGAGCTGAGACTTCACAGACACATTCTAGGCACACCTATTAGATTGTAAAAAGGGGTATACATATGTCTCTTTTAATGTCAAATTGACCTCAGTGAAATATTATTATTTATATCAAAGTATTATTTCCTATTTAGTTTTTTGGTATTTCTTTTTATTATTTAGTAGTAGTAATAATTATTCCACAAAATAATAATTACACAATTTTCTTTTACCAAAATGCAACACATTTTTGCAGTCATGATCTTTATTAAAAACTTGTGTTTGATTGATCATGCCCTACTCTGAACCCTACAAAGCTTTAACATGCTTAAAGGAAACCTTTTCAATTTGTGCTCCACAAGCCTAATTGAAGGATGTGAAGGAAGCACTGCTCTGTGTGGTGGTTTTGGTAATACGTCAGTGGATGTATGGAGAGCGGCTTTTTGTGGAGAGGAGCTGGCAAAAACTCAAACTTGGATGAAGTGGAATTTTAATTGAAAACAGTGAAGACGGAGACCCTCCTAGACAACTGTGGTGGTACTTTTTAGGTGAAAGGGGAGTCTGCAGATGCATGCCACCATCTGGTCCTGGGTTGAGTTTCCTGGAGCCTTCTGCTCTAAAAACAAACCCCATCATATGGAATCTCATCCGCCGTCTTCAAAAGAAATGCACATGTACAGTTAACCCCTCATGCTGAGTTTGCTTAACTGTGAATATCTCTCCATTTTTGGCTGTAGATTGACCTGCGGGACGACCCCAAGACTATTGCCAAGCTGAACGACGTGAAGGAGAAGCCCATTGTGACAGAACAAGGCCAAAAGCTAGCAAAGGAGGTGAGAAATGGATAGTTCCTTTTTCTCAAGAACAAATTAAAACTGAAACTTTATACTAAGAAAAACTCAGAAGTGAGTTAAAAGGAAAGCAAAAAAGACTTACTGGTTTGACCTGAAAAAAAAAAGTCTCATTTTCAATGCCTTTCCAGATTGGTGCCTGCTGCTATGTTGAATGTTCAGCACTGACACAGAAAGGCCTGAAGACTGTGTTCGATGAGGCCATTATAGCCATTCTGGCTCCTAAGAAAGGTGCGCTCAAGCGGAGACTGGGCCCACGATGTATCAACTGCTGCCTCATCACATGATACACCAGCTCAAGGGCATCCCAGTGAACTGACGGTGACCAACTGACAACCAACCAGATTTCAATCTGACTTCTGAAATAAAGCAATGGGCCTAGTCACCTACAAGTCCAAGTTATGGGCGAATGACAAAAGAAACTGACAAAAAAAGACCTAGTTCAGGGAGAAATGACACAAGAACACTAAATATTGAGAATGGAATACCAAGTAAACTGACCAAATGATTTATTGAACATACAAGCACAGAGAATGGACACCCTTTCTAATGACTAAACACAATCAAACTGTATTTCAGTGTCTGGCTCAGCAAGCATGAGTTCGTCTGAGCGATGAAACCCTGACAAGCCTAAACAGCACAACCAAACCCATCGGCCATTTACAGAAGTAAGACTTTCTTCAAAAAGGGAAACTCAGAATCTCAATTTGGGTTGCAAAAGACTTGCTTTTTACAAAATGTCTCAAGTCAGTACTGGTTTATTTACAGGAAGAACGAGAGGAATGATCAAATAAATATACTGCCATTAGGAGCGTGCAACTAAAATCTATTCTACAAAAAACAAACACAGAAACAAAAGATTTATTTTATTGTTGTAAATGGGACCTCCGAGTCAGGCAGCGTTTGTTAGAGCACGCACTGGGAGCTAGTCATGTTTTGACTCTCTCTCTCAGTTCCTGGTGGTCTGTGATTGTGTCCTCCTTTTCCTCACTTGAGCTTGTAGGTGAGTTGTTTACGATGCCAGTGGATCCAGACGGGAGCAGCGAGGAGGCCGGTCAGAAACCCAGTAGTTGCCCCGAGGGTACAGGAGATGGGCCAAACCTGGATATAAGAGCCAGAAAATGAAGATCAAACTATCATTTTGCAGGAGCACAAGACTGACGGCAAATTCTACAGAATCACTGTGGTGTTTTACCAACCAAATTTTCTATTTGAGACTGCTTTATTCCTCTTTCTTTTTTTAACGTAGAGTTTTGAGTGTTATGTATTGGTGGCCTTGCCTCTCAGGTGTGTGCCGACTGCTTTGCATTTTGAATTTTTGCTTCATATGATCAAGGTGATTTCAAATGTTATTTGATTTTTATTATTATTATTATTAATTTCTTGCAGTCAATGCAAATATGTGGAGTGGTCTGAGTGGTCTTTTAAAGCTTCCAGCACATTGTGAGCAACAATAAAAAGCCTTTATAAATAGTAAATATATGGAATGCAAATCTAAAAATTGAAAGGCACAATGGTTTTATGGGAGAACCTAATATGAAAACTTGCTGTTGATGCGCAGTGGATAAACTTAAATTGAATGATTTGCCCTTAAAATCTTTAATGAGTATAAAACAGGTTTTTCTAAAAATGCTGCTTTTTTATTTCCTTGTGTTGCTTCTTTATATAGATTTGAATGCCTTATTTCAGTCTTGCACATACAACAATTAAAATATGCAATTATATTTCTGTTATATTAAGAAAAATAATTCTTATACCAGATAAAAAAAATTAATGCTACCGTTCAAAAGTTTAGGGTCATAAATGTTTCAAAAGAACTTGTGCTTACCAAGTCTGCAATTTTATTTGATGATAAATATGGTAAACACTAATATTATGAAATATTATTGCAATAATTATTATTTATAAATAATAAATAAATAAAGGTTGTCTATTTTAAATGTAATTTATTCCTGTGATGACAATGCTAAATTTTCAGCTCATCTTTCAGAAATCATTCTAATACGCTGATTTGGTTTCTTATCAATGCTGAGAACTTTTTTTGTGCGTGTAAACCAAATATTTTTTTGTGATTCTTTGATGTAAAAAAGGTTCAATACTGCGTACTTAACAGATTTGATCAATGCCATGCATCCTTTCTTAAAAAAACAAAACAAAACAATAAATGACCCTAAACCTTTGAATAGGCTATTATATATCAGTCTGTTTTATACAGAGAATGAGATTTCTTCCCTTCATAGTTGCTCTCTAAATGAATGGGTCTCATATTTGTCTCATGGGTCTCTATAAGTCCTCAAAACTGATTATTCGATTACCTCAAGATAATATGGGCTGCAACATTACAAGAGTGTCATGTCAAAGAGAGGGAGAGAGTCTGTGTGTGAGTCATTCTCTGAAGCTAGGCATCTGGATTGAACCACCCCAAAGTTTCTCGTTAGTTCATCATGTGTTGAGGAATCCTCTCTCCCATAATGAATCAGTCTCATCTCTCTGCTCTCGTCTAGACATCTGTGTGTAGACCGCGTGTCAAAAAGCACACATGGGAGACTTCAGTGTGACATTTTGAGGGCAAAACGAGGGCAAACACTGGCCTCTGATCAATGTCTCTGTACAACATATGAATAATTGAAGTACCAGTCTTTGACTATCCTGCACGGTTTTTTGGTTGAGAGGATGTGTATAGTTAACTACACAGAATTTGTTTTCTATTCAATCGCTAGTATAATGACTTCTATTCAAAATATATTAACAAATAGACAGAAGTCTCTTACGCTGACCAAGCCTGCATTTATTTGATCCCAAACCCGTGATCTTGTGAAATATTATTTTCATTTAAAATAACTTTCATATCTTTTTTTTCTGTGATGTCATTACACCAGTCTTCAGTGTAACATGATCCTTGCAGAAATTATTTATGATATGCTGATTTGGAGCTCAGACATTATTAATTATTATTGGTGCTCAATTATGGTGTTTATTATTTGTTGAAAATTCTGATGAACAGAAAGAACTGCATAAATTTGTAATTAAAAATCTAGGGGCAGTTTCCCGAACAGGGTTTAAGACTAGTCCTAGATTAAAATAAATGTTAAGAGCTGTCTAAACTGGAA
>JAUMHR010000062.1:9024939-9041268 GCA_032361145.1 Enteromius fasciolatus | reverse complement strand
CGTTCAGTTCAAAGTTCACTGAAATATGAACGTGTTCAATGAACGCGTTCTTTTGAACTCGTTCATGCACAACACTGTCTGAAACAGAACAGAACAGAAGCTTCCCTTCACAAAAATGTGCATTATGTACAGCAGCAGCCACATTCAGCACATAGCGATACAAGTCAAGAATTAAACTGAGGAGATTTCATCAGAAAATTAAATCACATTATTTACGTCCAAGCATGTATTGACTATTTATTGCTAAATTTAAAGGCCTTTTTTTAAAAAAACTAGAAATATGGACTCAATAAAAGTTTAAGATAAAATTTATTTTATTCTTTATTTTAAGAGATTATTTACTTTTATTCAGCAAGGATGTATACATTTAACCAAGTGACAGTAAAGACATTTACATTGTTACATTTTACCTCATCAGCATACTGGAATGACTTCTTATGGATCATGCAACATCGAAGTCTGGAGTAATTATGCTGAAAATTCATTTTGGCCTCACAGGAATAAATGACATTTTTAATTACAGTGGTGGCCAAAATTCTTTGAAAGGTAGTATTTTCACCAGCTAAAAACTGGTTTCAAATCAGTTACTTCTCTGTTGCTGTAGTGTGTCGGTAGGAAATATCAGTTTACATTTCCAAACATTTAGTTTCTCAATAATTGTAATAATCCAGTAACATTTATTATTAGCACAAGGAATCTGAGAACATCCAAGAGATCCAATCCGATCTGATCTGATCTAGTCTGTCTGGAATGACATGACAAAACAGAGACAGACTAAATCCAGAAGAACAAACAAATGTTTTTATATGTAAACAAATCTGTACAATCTATAAAATCTGTACAAATCAGATTAAAACGAATAAAAAGAACTCCAATTATTAAACTCACACTAAAAATCTACCAAATATAAATGCAGTGTACAAATAAATTAATCAAATTCATGTAGTGGTTGAAAAGGGCACTTTTATGTTTAAAATTAATTAAATCAGTAGAGGGCAGTATATCTCTTTTAACTATTCCATAAATATTAACTGAAACAGCTTTATATGAAATGGGAGATGGGGGTTGGCATTTTCTATACTTCTATTTAACAGTATTGCTAAGTGTAAACGTTAAAGGATATCCTTCCTGCAATTAATAAGGTTGGACACATTTTTGCCTAATCTTGCTCATGTGAATTTTGCTGACTTAGACTTTTCTAAAGTCGCATGCTTGAGTAATCCACGGAGAGCCGTATGAATATCAAAGTGTCTGAGTACTGTAAGGAGATGAAAAACGTATGTTGTTAGAGTCCAAGCACACATGAGCTTCACTGATTGTAAAGGTCAGTAGTTGACACTGTGGCTTAACAGGGGGATTTTAAAGAACAGCCAGCCTTTGTCACACAACATGCACACATGTCACCTGACTAGGTTGCATGAAGGGGACGCTGGATAAAGGAAGACATGATAGTCAACTTAGTCTTCTTTTCTTAAAAAAAAACTATTACTGCGAAAATCTTTTGTGTTTTACTAGAAATATTGTATAGCTATATTGTATAGCTAAATATAATTAATTTTTAAGATTATTCTTCTTTACACTCACACGACACATTGGATAGTTACATAACACAACTAAACAAAATCCAATAAATTAGCATAAGCGTTTGACAATTTCTCGACGTGCAAGCTAAAAAAAACCCTCCTAAATGTAACAAGCTTTTATTCATATTATTCTTTCTTTCAATCAGTTGCATACAGTATGGTGTGTGGTTGCTCTTGTTTGTAGTTACATAATCGCCCTACATTACACTACATAGATCAAAACACGCAATTTACGATCCATCCGCGCGAGTTTGCTTTTATGTTGTCAGCGCAAATACTTAACATCTTAATTTGTGTTTATATCTTGTCACTTGAGCAACCGGCTGTGTCCGGAGGCTGTCGTCTACTACTACTACAGTCTGGAGCTGGATTTTAGCGAACCTTTCAATCGTGAACCAGGCGTTCTTTTGAGTCGGATCGCTTTTTATGAAGCTGAACCGGTTCGCAAACCTCTCTTTAACGATTCGTTTATCGGACTTGAGAAGGTGCGGGAGAAAATTGTTCGGACATGCCCGCTTCATGGTAGTAAGCCGAAAGGACAAGATTATCAATAGAAGAGAAGATAGAAATTTGAACTGAGAACTTAATGAGGCCAAAAGTAAGTTACCTTAGTTCGGAAATGCTGCAATTAAGTTAAAACAAGTCAGAAGTAAGTTTACAACATTGTACAACACTGTGTTGTTTTATCAACATAAAGGAAAGTGAGTTTTCGCTTTTAATAAATATAACTCATGGAAAACATTATAGCCAAGAAATGTAAAATTGTTTTAGTAAGTACAGGCCTAATTTCAATGCAAATTATGACTAATTAAGGCCATTTATGCATATAAAGGCTGAACACACTGTAACGTTAGCTACACCAAATGTCATAATTTATTGTTTTCTACTGCAATTATTTATAACATTTTTAAACTGCAAAATGTGCTTATATTTGGCTTTGTTGCTCGGAAAGGTTCATTAATATACAAAGCTGGGATGTTAGGAACCGCGTACAGTCGTATTTACGTAAAAGAATCATTTTTGAACCGAATCTCTGAAAGCAACTGTTCAAACAAACCGACTCTCGAAGTTGATTCAAACATCCCATCACTAGCTGGAATTCGAGCGGGGAAGTGACGCTTTCTTCCAAAGTCTTTCCCCATCCGTATCCGCCGGAACACAGAACTTAGCGCAATTGGAGTCCCTTGATGTCAGTCAACAGCAGCTTTGCCACCACCTCTCCTGATTCTCTTTTCTGCTGCACTTGGCGACCATATCGGCCGTCAGGGAAAGAAATGCCAACGGGATGAGGGGATCGTAGGCCATGTAAATGCAAAATGTAAAATGTTTTCGAGTTCATCGACATATTGACGTGCAGTTTGCTTTTCGATATTCGCAGCTATGGTCCCAATCGTGTCCCGTCCGTGTGTTTTATCCACCACCGTCTCTAGCCTCGGGAAAATGTGCCCGACTATTCTTGATAGCATTTTTTTCGCAAACAAAAGAAGACACCCGAAAAAACAATAAAAGAGCACGACAGAAGGATCGGTGAGTTTATCTCTCCGCGTGTTGTGAATGCGCATCGATTATTTCATGTTATGGCGAATGTTCGATGTCTTTTAACTAGTTTTTATTTCAGTCGGCCCCCTTTCTGATTGTCCGAAGCCGGTTCAACTAAAGCAACCAAGAGAATATAGAGACACTTGCATTGAGTTGTTCGGCACAGACTTAGATTGATGATCCGCATATCATTTATGCAATTCAGTGGTTTTAATAACAAGCAATGTGAATCATGAAGATATCCAGAAAATACCGCTATTTCTATGCCCTGATTGACTGATATACCTGCTGCACTGTTAATGTAAAGGCCTACGCTAGTCTGTTTAACACGAAAGTCTGCGTCATGTCAGTAAATAAATTATGATATTATTTCTTTTAACTGACATAAGTGTAGACACATGGCAGAAGGTAATTTATTTATCTGAGGTTTATTAGGAGTATACACATGAAGGCTTATAAAATGACATAACATGTCAAACAATAGAAATGCTTGGCACTGGGGTAAATCCAAGCTGAATTCAGCTCGCTGGTATTAATTTCTATTAAGAACCTTTTCATCTTTAAGGTGCTTTATTTTAATTTTTTTTAAATGCTTATTTCTTGCATTTCACATGTTTTCATAAATTAAAAATCCGACACCAGGATAGATGGTTAAAAATATATATCTATTTTAACCCGAGAGCATAATTTTCTATAGTTAGTGTTTAATGGCAATATTTTGCCTTCATGCAGGCAACTTGAATTTTTTATGCATATATATATTTATATACCATGTAAAATGTAATGTTCGTTGGATACTTCATTCTGAACTTGAACAATTTTGACCAATATGTGTTAAATGAATTCATGAAATTAAATATTAAGGAAGCCATAAATAATCCCAAGAACACAATCACAACTAAAATTAGCTTTTGAGACCGATATATGACAGTGGCAGGTCACTACAGTGTCTGCGGAGAAACAAAACCCATACTGAATCTGTTCACATAAACTCCTGTGTTATGAAATATGGCAAATGATAGATAACAAAGAAACTGACTCTGCACATTTTTAAATATTTGGGATGTTTTGCTGCTTCTAAAAGGCAATTTACCTAGAAGCTTATTTAGTTTCTGACTCCCATATGTTTGAATTTACAAAAAGTGCATTGATCCAAGTGGTATCAGGTGGGAAATGTTACTCAATATAGGTTTAATGCCTATCTATATGTCCTAAATAGGGGGTTGTGGCCCGTTGTTGCATAAGATATTCAGTGGTGTAACCTCAGTGGGTCTGTAAACCCTTCTTAGCACCACAGCTCTACAGAGGTCTCTTGCCCAAAAAAGTGTGGTTTGTGGAGTTTGAGGATGCCTGGGAACATATTCTGTTTTTGCAGACCTGCAGCAGTGCTAAAGATTGTGAGTTTGTTCAGAAAGCAAACTAGCTTTTGAAATATTACCCGCTAGATCAGGGTATCACAGATACATTCTTTTGACACGCGAGACAATTAGCAGACCGTGAGAAGCTCTAAACTCCTGCTGGCGTATTTCCATGTGCAGAGGTTAAGGCCTGTCCAGATATTTTAGTTGTCTTGAGCGGGGCTTAGACATTGCAACAGACGCTTCCTAGAAAGCTGCTTCACTACACTAAGTACATCAGTAACGCTGTACAGCAAGGCCTCATTATCTAACGTGAACTAACTATTTGAGTAGTATTTAATTTTATTTTACAGCATTTATTAATTATTGTTAGTTAACTAAACCTATTTAGTGAATTATCTCTTTCTAAAACTAAATGAACATATAAATAGTTAATGCTGAACTAATGTAGTTAATTAATTTTAACAAATTAAATCTTGTTGGAAAGTATTAACATCAGGTGTTAAGTACTTTGTGTCCAGGTTTTATGGGAACATTATGCAAATATGTTACTTTGTGATGTGTGACCGTAACAGAGAAAGATTCAAACTGCTGACGACTCGTTTAGGCGAATGTGAGCCGACTCTTTTTTTTTTTTTTTTTTTTTTATAGAAAATAACTTTATTTATAGTGCACTTTCGGCGTCACAACTTTGCAGATAGTTTATGTTCACACACAGCTACATGACTCACTGCATGAAAGATCATATTTAAAAAGGCATAATAGGGGCACTTTAAAGAAATTATGTCTCATGCTTCACTCCACTATTAAAAATATCGAGTTTTGCAGTTATGCCGTAGAAGAACCATTAGTGAACAGGTCTTAAAAGAGCCGGTTTTAAAGTGTGAAAAACATTTTATTAACGTTTTTAAAGAATCTTTTTGCAATGGAAAGATTCCATGTTAAAAGTTCTGCATGGAACCATGAATGCCAATAAAGAACCTTAAATAACTTAATTCTTCCGTTGTCCTAATTACATAATCGTAAATGTATACAATTCTATCATCATAAAAGTAAATGTATATTTGTAGGTAAAGTTGAAATTTCACCAGCCATTGCTTTAGTCTTCACAAATCGCTCCAACATGCTACTTTGGCTCAAAATCACAGCACGTATTTGATATAGAAATTTTTTGGGACATTATGAATGTCTGTGTTTTTATTAGAGATGCATTCAAGTGATCAAAACTATGAATGAAAAGAAAAATTGGAAGTTATGCAGTTAACATTGATATGAAAGCAAAAACCTTTTTGGTGTAAGAGTTGAACAGAGATGCCATTTTTTCTTAGAGCAGCTAAAGTAAAACACACCATTCCTAAGGCTCTTATCTGTTGTGCAAGGAAGTACAACCCACCCTTTTTATCTGCTATCCAGGGCATGGATGCTATCGTTAACATCAGGACGACTCTACCATTTAGTGTACTCGTTTTTACTTTATATAATACAGATGATTTTCATTTAAGATAGTTTGTTATCATCAGAGAAGGGTGTGTTTTGCATCCAGGAGTTGAATGCGGTTAACTTTTGTGTCTGTTTAAATGACCCTGTTGATTTGTGAGTGTCTGTTCAGAATGAGAACGGACCGGACTGCTTCCTGTTCGGGTGCTAGAGATGTCTGGTGTAGAATTTGGCTGCAGTATCAGGTGAAGGGGGGCGAGACCTAGGGGGACAGAGGGGGCTGGGCCCACGCTACCAGGAAGCTGCAGATCTGGGCAAGGCTTGTTAGTGTTCTTGGTAGCAGAAACCCAAGCTGAGCAGAGAATAGCATAGTATTTAACAGGCTAGTGTTTTGTGATCTGGTGCCAGGATTCATCCACAGACAGTTCTGTTGCATCTTGTCAGTGGTAGAACAAGGGGAACACACGAAGAGATGTACTGATTCATATGCTCTGACTGGTTAAAGCAAAAACTTAAGTTGTGGAAATTTGTGTACTTTATAGAAGTACCAAGAATTGCTGTTATTTATGGGTCAAAGACGTTAAGATGTCTGCTTCAATATAAATTCACAAAAGTGATTTTATGTTCATAGAGAGCACATTAAATGTACAACATGCTTCTGATGTTTAAAATATATAAAACATAACATTGTATTGCTTTTTAAATCAGTTACTGACAAATAGGCAAAACCTAGGATAGCAGCAAATTAAAAAAAATAAAATAAAATAAGTATTTAGGGTGAAAGTAATTAGTCTTTTATTGTGTCAGAAATTGAGTTTTGTTGTAAATCTACATGACAAGATTGTTACACACATTGACGTTTTAGTGGGTAAATTTAATAAATTGGGAAAGGGGGGGAATTAATTTTGGGGTCAGAAAATTGCTATTTTAAACAACAAAAATTATTTTGAGGGGGAACTACAAAAATGTAAAGCATTATTGCAATTGTTTTTATAATTACACCATTTTTTTTATTGACCCATATATATTATTTAATATATAATATTTGTGGAAATGCTTAAATTAAAATGTACTATGTAAATGTTGCTGATTATGTAATTTAAGATGTATTTTTATTGTAATCTATATGATCGTTAGTTCAGTATCTGTAGAATGAGTGGAACTGGTTGTTACATTTTCTTCATATATGTATATATTTATTTATATGTAGTAATTTATTTTCTAGTAGTAATGTGCAATTTAATGAAATACAGTCCCAGACTGTGAAGTGTAAGTCTGAGTTGTTTTAACTAAAATGCGTACATTGATCTTAAAATATATCAGTGCCTCTGTTTGTCTCAAAATGCACACCAGTAATGTTCTTTCTATGGCACGTTAATAAAAAATTACTTGTCCAAAATGTCCAAATTGAACTATTACCCAGTCCTGGCTTAGCCTAAGCCTTGTCTGTAAAACCAGGCCAAAACACATAAAATCTTGGATTTCCAAAGTTCCAATCAAGTAATTAAATTGTTGTTACGCTGATCATGTTAACTTCTTTTTACAGACAGTCAGATGTTCTTCCACTGAAGCACAAGATGCTCTTTGGATCATTCACAAATCGTGCTGAGGAACATGATCATTAGGTTTCACAGAGACTTATGGTGTTCATGCAGCTTGACTGCCATCATTGAAGTAATAGGTGTACAAGCCATTGAGTTGTTTCAATAAGTTTGAGCATTTTTAATGCATGTTGCCTATAGTCACTCTGTAGGTGCCCTTGAATCTCTCCTTTATCTCCTGGGCATTCCTTCTGAACTTTTTGCTCTCTGCTACAATTGGTCTGTATCTCAGTCCTGAACCTATTTTTGAGCCAAAGATTTTTAAATCGTTTTGTTTGTTTGCTCTTGGGGTGCGGTTCTGTCTCTTAGCCACACAAGGGAACCCCACAGCCAAACATGAGCCTTCCCTGATGCACAGTTAAAGAAAACATTATGGATGGAAACATTGGGACAAAACAGCCAGATTCATTGTGTTATAGGTTATTGTCAATATTAATGTTGCATAGAACATATACATAATTTTAAGGCGTAGTTACCTTTTGCATGCATCAAAATCCCTCAGGTATGAACATTGAACGGTTGAGGGGTGTACTCCTATACTGGTATTTTGACCATTGGTTGAAGATCTCCATTGTTAGTGTGTTTTGGGAAGGGGTTGACTTCAGGTGATAGACTTGGCCTTTGAGACCAGACTGCACTAGGAAGTTAATGTACATTTAGTCTAGTGTGCCTCCAAACCAGATTTGTCAAAGCAAGGTTATATAATATAAATGAACCACAGTCTTAGTCATTTCAGTAGTGCTAATGTTGGTCACGCAATACTTTTTGTGCAATAGTCTTGTTTCGAGATGTATGCAACTTTTTGATTGAGAATCTAGGCTTAAAACAAATGACCGTTGACTTCATATTTCGCACACAGTTTCACAGAATCTTAATGAACTCTCTGACCCCTTTTCATGAACCCTTCTGACCATCCTGCACTACAATTTTACAAATGTTATGTAGTGCAAGTTCTTTTTGGAAGTGGAGCAAGGTTTCTGAGTTTGGGGGAAAGGTCAGGCTTGTTGGCCTCTATGCACATTGTCACCATAGCTGCACTGCCAGATCTGAACTTTGATTTATAGTCATCCTTTATGCTCACAGACTTGCTTTGAAAGGGACAAAGACAGGGCAACCAGAGGAAAGACAGAAGGAAGATTATGAGTAAATAGGATTTTGCTGTATGTGCACTTGCCGTACTGACATTGAGTAGCAAGTTCTGCCAAAATGTCATCATGTCCAATATTTAGAAACATTAATGAAGGTGAGGGTTTAAAAGTACAAGGGTTTTATGACTTGCTTTGCTTTTAAAGTAAAGTTTGTAACTCGATTAAACACAATTAAAGTAGAGATACCATGCCATTTAGCTATTGTAAGTTTACTGCATTTACAGGCTGCTAAGCTGATGACGACTAACACAAAGGATGAATCCAACATGACATTAAAGCAACATGTGGTCTCTAACAATTTAGGGTGAGGCAAAATTCAGGATTTATTACATTTCTCTCTGTCAGCTCAGGAGTTGGAATTTGAAAGCCTGTCGAATCGCCTTTCTTTCATGCCTGTTTAAACTTTTTTTTTTTTAATCATTCATTTAATTTTTTATTTTTTTGGACAAGTCTGAGTGCAATATTATATTTTCAGGAGCATTTGAACTGGACCCACTCAAATCAGCTGGTATTGGCTAGCCGTAGAAAATATGGTCTTGGACTCATCCTTGAGATGGACTCAATTATTGTAACACTGCAGTCTTTGTACATTGCTTTTCTGTTAGCATCACAAGTCATTAGTTTGTCAAATTTAAAATTGTGGGACATTTGCACATGACACCCAGCAGCCTCTAAGACCATGAAAACCATCCTTTTTCTCTCCACTATCTGAGAGAAGGTGAATAATGCACTGTAGCTCTTTCTCCCACATGACCTACATTCTGTTGTTCTTTTCATCAGGAGACTTGATGAACTATCATTAATTATTTATGGCAGTTTTTCTCTCTAGTTCAGGCTTCTCTTGTTGTGACATATTTTACATTAAATAATTAAAAGTCCTGGTTTTTGGTTGCAAATGAATGCAATGACATGCTTTGATAGATATGGTTTGGGGGCTTTTTTGTTTTTAATATTATGTTATTGGCTTTATTACTCTTTTGGCACTAGGGTTATACAGCTTGCTTTATGTTTAAGTTTATCCTGAAAGGATTGGTTAGCCAGAGTACGTGTGCTCAATAAAAAAGGTATTTTTTTCTGAGCACATGCAGTTCTTGAGCTCATGCTTCACCTGGAGGTGATCGCTACTCTAATTTTTGCTGACTCGCGATTGGCCAGATTTTTCTGGTCTGTCATTGGAGTTGTTTTTCCAATTACATGTGAATAACTGGCAATGAGTAATTATTTATTTTATTTTTAAAGATTATTAAAGTTTAAGACAAATCAAAAGTTATTTTATGCAATTATTACGGAAGATAGGATTTACATAGCACATGCAATATCTCTGAGTTCATTAGCTGCTGAGGTCTCTACTCTGGCGGGTCAGAAAAAGACAGGCCCAGACCGGCAATTGTAACTCAGCCCACGGCAGCATGTTGACTGGGAGCAGTTCCATGAGTTCATTTATAGCGCTGGCCTTGAGTCTCAGTGAGTCTGCCTGGCAACACTTTAATCACTTAGGCCCTGTTTACACCTGGTATTAACATCCGTCTTGGGTGATCTAATCCTAAGTGATCAGGTGAGAACGATTGCTGTATACACCTGGAATTAACATGAGTCTCTTGTGGCCACTTATGATTGCATCATGTCCTTCAGTGATTGTCACTCCCTTTGGATAAATCATAAAAATATAAACACTTTGCAGTTATAATGCTTGTTTTTTGTGTGTGTGTGTGTATTAATGTCTGATTAATTCTGACTTCCTTGGAACATGAAAGTATTTTTGAAGATTTTTCGCATGCGTTTTTCTATATTCCTTTCCTATCAAAAAGCATGCTACGAATGCGAAAATGAACCTGAACCAGAAGTGTTTTAGAGGCAGTGTGCAAACGTGATTCTCAGTGTGCAGGTGTGTTAATCCAAGATAGATGCATGTCTGTACTTCCTCTTATTTTGTACTTATAACTAGATCTCATTGCGATTTGTTATCATGCACTAATAAAAGTCTGACTTTTTGTTCCAGATCCAGGTGCCCCCACCTCATGGAGAAGGTTGGCAAGGTGTGGAGCAACCTTAAGAAGGGATGTCAATCTCTGCTCCACCCAGATGGGGGTTATCGCATTGAAACGCCACCACAGCTTCAACCGCAAACAGACACTGTCTGCCAGAGTGTGGAGAAGGCTCAGGGAGACAGCACGCTGGAGGCTGCTAGTCCCTCTAACAGTGTGGCGGCACTTCCTCTAGTGGCATGGAGGACCGGTGGGAGTGTGACACGACAGGGCCATAACTGTGTAGTGGATGTACCCCAGATACTGGAGATCACAGTCGAGCAGGATACCGAAGATGCTCGTACTCCCTTGGGAGCCCGCAGAGACTCTTACTCGCGTCATGCACCTTGGAGTGGAAAGAAGAGACACTCGTGTTCCACTAAGGCTCAGAGTTCTCTGGAGACCACAGATCGACGATCAGGGCGCTCTCGGCGTAGGCATGGGGCTGGTAGCAGCCATGAGGAGCTCGAGTCAGGGGCAGCACGCTCTCTACGGCAGCAGATTCATGATACTGTGGGCCTGTGCCTCCCACTGCGCTCATCCTCTCGGAACGTTCACCTTCCACCACCAAAACGAAAGATACAAATCACAGAGCTGATGCTGGAGACGTGCCCCTTCGCACCAGGATCAGATCTTGCCCGTAAATGGCACCTCATTAAACAACACACAGCACCAGTCACAGCGACACAAGTAGATTCATCCTCAGATGCTTGCGGTGCTACCAGTGCATCGCCGGAAGATGAAGAGGAGCGCTTGAGAGAGAGAAGACGACTTAGCATCGAGGAAGGTGTTGACCCACCTCCAGATGCCCAAATCCACACAGTGGAGACTATCGCAGCCCCCCTGGCTTCCCTTTATAAACTGGGACCTAAGTTGGCCCCTGTAATGGGTGAGGCCCCAGGTGATAGCCGGGGAGCAACAGCAGCTAACTGTGAGTCTGAGGATGATGATACCACCACTCTTTGCTTGCAAGCTCGCAGGCCCAAGCAACGGCACGCTTCGTCGGAGGGCCTCCCGAGCACCAAGCAACAGGGCCCTTGGAAGGTACACACTCAGATCGACTACATCCACTGCTTGGTTCCAGATCAGCTGCAGATCACAGCCCTCCCCTGCTACTGGGGTGTGATGGACCGTTACGAGGCTGAAGCGCTGCTGGATGGTCGCCCTGAGGGAACCTTTCTCCTGCGAGACTCTGCTCAAGAAGACTACCTGTTTTCCGTTAGCTTCCGCCGCTATGGTCGTTCGCTGCACGCTCGCATTGAGCAGTGGAATCACAACTTCAGCTTTGATGCACACGACCCTTGCGTGTTCCATGCAGCCACCGTCACGGCACTCTTGGAACACTACAAGGACCCTAGTGCTTGCATGTTCTTCGAGCCATTGCTCACCGTGCCTTTGCACCGGACCTTCCCATTTGGCCTGCAAAGCCTGGCTCGATCAGCCATTTGCAGTGGGATCCCCTACGATGGCATTGGGGCACTGCCACTGCCCCCTGCTCTGCAGGACTACCTCAGGGAGTATCACTATAAGCAGAGGGTGCGTGTACGCTGGCTTGAGAGGGAGCCAGTCAAGGCCAAGTGAGGCAGGGCAGATACTTCTCAGCTCTCCAACGGGAGTAGTCCATTTAGCACTTTGCAGAGGTGGAGGAATTAAAGTTTTTTTGGTTGGGGAAAGGGGTTGGATGTTTGGAGTTAAAAAGAGGGACCTGAAACTGAACACTATAAGTTTCTATCATTTTTTTGTTATCACTCTAACAAACAAAAGAAATTACGTATACAGTATCTCTTCAGTGTACACATTTCATTACAGCTTCTGGACTAGGGAGCAGCAGCGGTCTTAGTCCCATTTTCCCTTTTCCCTCAATTTCCATGGCTGTGGGGTAATCTGCAGATACAGATATTCTCCACTCTTTCACTGCTTGACTATGTGGTTTATAGCCATTTCACTTTATTTGTGTTGTACCGTTCACCTGCCCTCAATTCTCTTGCGTTAAATATGGATTGTTAATGTTTATTCAAAGTAACATTGCAGACAAATCTTGAGAGGAGGGGAAATGGTGATGTTCAAATACTGCTGTCCCAGCTTCTTTCATCATCCTTAGCTTTCATGGTGCTCTGTCAGAGGCTCCTATGGTAACATTCTGCGCTCATTCCGTCGTTTGAGGAGGAGGCATTCTAGAGCAGGACATTTAAAGGCTTTCACCCTGCTTGCAGAGAACGAGACTGAGAAATCATGAAAGATGGATTGACCTTAAACTGTGTGTCCAGACAGCTTTTGGGAATGCGTTGCAGTGGAGAGAAGGGTTCTGTGACGTTCTGCTTCCAGGAAGTGATAAGAATGATGTGCACAAAGTGGCACGGTGTGATGTAAGAGCGCTTTGTTTTCAAAAAACATAGTTACTCGCACTCTGCATTCTGTTGCTGTCAATATATTTTGTAATCATTAATTCCTACCACTAATTGCACAGGGGGGGGTGACTAATTCTGTATCGTCTCTTTTTTTGTATTGATTTGAATGGTCTGTCAGTGCCCTGGAAGTTGGGCGCTGGTTGAAAGCACTTTAACTTAACTGTGCTTATGTAAGTGGATAAAGCAGAGGCAACACGTAAACCTGCTACACTGGGACCATTGCTTTTAAGCATAAACACCCTCCTATATAGGAATGAACACTCTCTGCTCAATGTTCTAGAGAGGATAGAGTAAGTTTTGAGGTGACCCCATCAGTGCCATTGGATTTGGATCAAGCTGGCTTGTTTGGCTTGATTTTGGGATGATTTAATAGACTAAAAGGATAGACTAAAGGATGAAAATTCTGCCATTAGTTACCTTCATGTCGTTCCAACACTGTAAGACTGTTCATTTTCAGAACAGAGATAAAGAGGAGGGGTTTTTTGGGATGATGAAATCTAAAAGCTTTCTGACCCTGCATTGAGAGCAACAAAACTACCACTTTCAGGTCTTAAGGACATCGTTACAATAGTCCATATAACATCAGCGCTTCAGCTGGTTTTACGAAACTGCAAGAATACTTTTTATGCACAAAAAAAACAAAAACCATGGCTTCACTCAACACTTTCTTCTTTTCCATGTCAGTCTTTGATGTGTTCACACAAAAAGTCGTATCTCCATGAAATTTAAGATTTAACATTCATTATTTTAAAGTCTCTAATACCTCTCTAGGTCTTGAACATGGTAGTTGTTTTGTTGTTTATGCAGGGTTAGAAAGCTCTCGGATTTCATTAGAAATACCATAATTTGTGTTCTGAAAATGAACGAAGGTCTTACAGGTTTGGGTGAGTAATTGCAGACAGAATTTTCTTTTTTTCTTTCTTTTTTTTGATTGAACTATCTCTTTAATGATCTGTAGTACATTATCAGATTCTTTTTTTGAAAGCAACTAGGAGGAATAATTGTATTTAAATAATAGAGTATAATCACATTATTGGCCCCTAGGCCAAGACCAGCTTCTTTATCACTTTAGAATCAGCCATATCCGCACTTGAATTTCTTTGACTAAATTGAGAGATTTGAAATTCAAACGCCACAGGTGTTTCTGATGAGTACTGGAAAAAGGAAAAGGCCGATTTCTAACTCTTGTACTGTTTTCCCCATCTGTTTAGTCTCAAAGTCCTGGATCACCTAAGCAGTGTGCCTTCATACATCTAAAGCTTTTAGTTCATCATATGGTGCATTTAGTGGATGTGTTACTAACAGTGGTCCAATTGGAAAGACGTGTTTTCCAATGACTGTTCCTGCACTGAGTGCCAATGGCGCTGTGAGACATCATGTGCCTGGTGCTGATGTATTTTGAGTACTGCTAAGGATATGACTATCAATTCCCACATCATTCTGACTTGTTTTCAGTTGAAATCAGGTAGAACTGCCAAATGTTAAGCTCAGGCTCGCAACACCTAAACAGCAGTGTGGTACCGTGCGACTATAACCAGCTTTGTGTGCTTGTGTGAGTGTGTTGCACTGCCCCTGACCTCCCTGTCAACTGCAAGAGACTTCTGCTGACATAAAATGTTTTGTGTTATCCGTTCCTCCCAGGCAACACTAATCCAGTCTATCCTGATGCATTTAAAGTTGTCTTCCTGCACATTACCCCGTTGATTCTCTTTTCCTTGCACAAGAAAGGATGTCAGGATCATCCTGGGAAGAATTCAAAGAATTGAGGAGTGAACTTTGGGGCGGCGCTGACTCACCACTGTGTGGTTTGTTCTCCTTCACCTTTCTCCCTCACCTCCTCTCTCTTCTGTAAGGTGTGGGTGAGTTTAGAAAGAGCCTTGGCTTAGATGGAGGTTGTGAAGCAGGTTTCAGGTTGACATGGCATCTGAAGCCAGCTGTCCTGCTTACCGCTCACCTGTAAAAGTGTCACGCTTGGCTTCGCTCCAGACACTCCTCACTGCACTAACTCATGAAACTTGACGTGTACCTACCTATACCTGTGTGTACCAATTTTCATCAGGGGTGGAACATTTGCTCAGTCAAAATGGGGCAGAGATGGAGCCCTTGTGCCTCTTCTCTCTTCCCCGGTTTTCCCTCGTTTTACTAAAGACATAATGGAAATAGATATCTATCTATCTGTATAGATGGATACAGATTTCAAAATTACATATTTTTAATATTAGTAACTGTAAAGAAATGCAATAATGTTCTCGGGCTTAGCTCTAATGGTGACCCATGTGAAAACTGATATGAATTGTCTGTGAAGTCGGTCTCCTTTGAAATTGTCTTCAGGTTAGGATCATTGTTCACAACATGAGAAAAATGGACATGGTGCAATGTGTCATAAAGGTATGAGAGAGAAACTATAGATTAATGTGACCAAAGGTTTAAGTTTGGTGAAAAGCTGTCAATGCGAATACCATCCTTACATAATGATTACAAAAAAAGAAACATTTTAAAAGGTAAAAAGGGCCTTGTTTAAGACCCCAAAGGTGCTGATTGGCTCACTGTATGGATTTATTAACTTTCAGAAGTGCCTTTTCTTAAATTTTCCTACCCTTTCTTTAAAATCCCTAGTCTGGATAATTTGCATGTTGCAGCAAAGTAAAACACAATTCCCTTTTGTAGAAAATGCAACAAAAACATATGCATTAGTTTTATTTTATTTTTTTTAAGTGTAGTTGTATGCCACAAGAAAGTAAAAAATCTCAAAGAAATTAGTCTGGACAAAGCTTTTAATTCCCCATATTTTAGCACCCAATTTAATCACTCAGATAAAGATGAAATATTTATAGACCATCAGGTGTATGATTGACTGAAGTTGATCAGTCAGCATGGATGGAGACTATCGCAAATCATAAAACAAGATGAAAGGTTGAGATTCTCAGATATGATACTAAGACTTAGATTGGTAGCGTGTGGCCTCACATGATGTACGCTAGCTGGAACTTCCTTAAGAAAATAACAAAACTGCATTCTAAAATAATAGAGAAAATAATTTTGTGTGCAGGGCTTTGCACATTACCAACAGGAAAGGTTTTCTGTTCGATGATATATGATTTGTTTCTGTACACAAACTATAGAGAGGTAAAAGACTGACTGGATTTCTGACTTGTATTAAAGTGCCCCTATTATGCCATTTTAAAGGTTGCTAATATTGTTTTATGAGTCTCTTAAAACAGGTTTACATGT
>JAUMHR010000062.1:8998046-9011430 GCA_032361145.1 Enteromius fasciolatus | reverse complement strand
CGTGTTCTCCGAATGCTTAAGAGGAGCCTCGCCTAGCCTCTGAAGGAAGTGACTTGGAAGGACCAGTCCTGCCAAGGGTGTATCTTTGACATTGAGAAACACCTATGGACTATTTTATTAATGTCTTTACTACATTTTTGGGCCTTGAATATGTCAGTTGCATTGCGGTCTATTCAGGATCAGAAAGCTCTTGGATTTCATCAAAAATATCTACATTCAAATCAAATGAAGGTCTACATGAGGGTGAAAACTTAATGACAGAATTTGAGTTTTGGGGTAAACCATCCATTTAACTATTGCTACTAGATTTAGTGAGCTGAACTCAAGAACCAGTCTAATTTATAGACAAATCGTTCAAACAGGTTTTGTGAACCAGATTGCCTGATTGGTTGAATTAATCCAAATATTGATCCAAATATACTTAAAATGTATCAAGTTTTTGTGTTTTTCAGAAAACAAGTCAAAGGTGTGCAGTGACATCAAGTAAATAACGAGAGAACGTTTTGCAAGTTTGGAATAACTTGAGGGTGAATAAATGATTTTTCTTTTTTGTGATTTTTTAAAAATGTTAAATGTGGAAATAAATCTTTTCTTGAAGCAGTTCACCTGGGATTGGTTTGAATGGCAAATGTCTTGCCTACACTGACTAAATCCAGTCTTGCAATATACAGTACTAAAGTGAAAGAATGGGCCCCGGGGCACCTTGTATAGACAAATTAAGTATGGTCTGGGTTAACAGCATGATTCAGGTGACATTTTAATTCGCTCCCCTCAGCAGGCAAAAACACAGGAGTATTAGAGAAAGGTAGCACAGTGATGTCGTCCTAGCCCTTGGAAAAAGTGATTACAAAGACAAACTGCAACCCAAAAAACCCATGCTAGCACTTAAACTGTCCTTTTTCCCTTCAGGTTGAGTTATACGACCTCCAAACTCTTTCCAGCACGCTTGGCTTCACCTTTAGAATTATTTTGAGTGGCTCTTGACATAATCTCAGCCTCGACATCTTTTTTTTTTCCTGAAAAGAGTTCTTTGTGGCATTGTGCCAGAAATGAACCACTCCTCCCGGCGTCAGATTCTTGCGAGTTACATTACGCTAGCGTTACGCTTCCCCTCCCCCATTTAACTCCATATCTCGTTCTTGCTTCTCTCCTCAGTTTCTTGCTCGTCTGAGAACACAGCTCTTTTGTTTCAAAAATCTCACCAGTTTTTTCCCCCCAGGGTTGAACTTTGTGATATTCTAATTGCTTTCCACTATTTTCAGCAACTTCCACCTCCCACCCCCGATCTCTCACTCTCACTCTCTCTCTCACCACCCCCTCCCTGGCCTTTGAAGGTGGGCAGAAATAGCGCATGTTGCTTGTATCTACAGTGTGCCTTTCTAGACAGAAAAATGAGCCACCATTAATGAAAACAGATTAGTTTTATGACCCAATTTCGTCCGTATCAGGCCTCCTATGACTCAGTCTCATCCGATGGGTTTCCAAAAGATCATTTAATGTTTGAAACAGATCGCCTGTGTTTTTTTTGATTCATTGGATTTTGGCTAAGCGACGTCGAGGACATTGAGCGCTTGTGTTTTTGTGTAGTTAAATCAAACCTGGTAATCCGGTTACACCGACATTACATGTCATCGGACTCCAGAGGCAGGAGTCACTCAATCCCTTCGGAGGGGCAGAGAGACTCATGAGGAGGTGTTAATTTTGGCGCATGCCATCAAAACCGTCCCATCCAAACCTTGACTATGGAGACCTGTTGCGACCAAGAGGCTGCTAACCCCATTAAAATTCCTTCTTTATGAGCAGTTGCCAACCTGGCTGAGGATTTGGCTGCCATACAAGGAAGCTAATCAAACCTCGGGCTTCTAGGCAACTGGACCTATCTTGTTCCTTTAAATTAGAGCTTTAATTTCGTCTCCGAGGAGAAGGCTTTTGAACCGACCAACACTGCAGCGTTTGTATAAAATAACTGTTTGTTCTCATTGCCACCCTCCAGTGATTTCTGTTTTTGGCTTGTTTTTTGGTACAAACTGGGCCCAGGGGGTGCGACGCCCTGAGCCATCCCTGAACCCAGGTTTGAAAAATAACCACAAGAGTGCACAGGGGCCCATTAAACACCCCTTTCCCATTTATCATGGCACAACAACAGGAGCAGCTGCGCTCACACACACACATATCCATCAGCAACATGTGATAATGGCCACAGCGATTGCCAAACCACGCACAGAGAGGGTGGACAGCCAGGACCCGGGGAGAAAGATGATCTTATTAAGTGTCAATGTGGTACGGAAGGCTGTACGTGAGGCGGCTGACACATTCTGAGAATGGCTGGCATTGTGTCCTTGTTGAGTGATAGCAATAATCATAAGGATGGCAACAACACGAGGGCCAGATGAGCAGGGAACTTTTCAGCCAATGCTTTCCAAAAACAAGACAATCAAAGACAGAGATGGGTATTTAACAGGAATGCAACACTCTCCTGATTCCAGAGTGCAAGTGAATGAGATGATTCAATATTTTTCAAGTTAAATGTTACCAACGGAAGGCATTATGGAAGGCAGTTTTCACCTTAGATAATTGTGAGATGAAGTCTAAATATAACTCAAAATTGTAAATATGAAAATGTCACGATTGAGAATTTAACAAAGTACTTTTTTTACATTTTTTAGCTCTTCTGAAGCTCTTCGAGCACCATCAGATCTGATCAGGGCTTAATAAAGTTTAGAGACATCTTGTATAGTGCGGTGATGGAGTAAGGGTAAGAGCTATTGTTAGCCTGGATTGCAGGAATATCACAAGGTCCCATGACTTGAAGAATCCATAACACAAACAGAATCTTTAAACAAACCAGAAAGGCAGAAAGAAAAGAAATCCTTCTTTCTTCTACTGGTCTCCATGTCTACTCCATGGCTTTACAAATACAAAATCTGGCCTTGTCTTTTATTTACTCTACATCTGTAGAGCACCACATCTCCATCATCAGTCAGTCAGTTGCATAGTTACATGACGTGAACATGGGAGCACTGCTCAACTCCTGATGATCCTTCAGAGCCTACTGGAAAAGGGAAAGAGCAAATACCCGTGAGACTGGAATTCACGGTTGCTAGGAAACGTGATGGAACATGAATATCACACGTCAGAAAGCTCAGCACGGTGGTAAATAGTTCCCCGAGACGAGATGCACACATATCTCCCTCGATACAGTGAGCCGCTTATGCCTCATTGGCCTCCATCACCATCACTTCGCATTTGTTTGCATTGTGAATGAGCCTTTGCTCATTCCTCAAACTCGCTTTCACTTGCACGTGATCATTTCAGAGGGAACATCGCCATTTGTGTGCAGCTTGTTAACAATGAAACACTCGGGCAATGTTTGTATTTCAGCCTTGCAGCTACAAAATCTGTTGTGTATCTGACTTGAGGAACTCTGGCGTCATTTCAACAAGCCCTTTTAAGGAGACTGAAGAGGTTTAGTAGAATAAGCTTCCTGCTTTTGATTTAGGACAGAATTAGCCTGCAAGACTTTACGATTTTGAATAGCTTTAAACAGACTAAGCAACCTGGGTGTCAACACTTTAAAATCTATTTTCAATACTGTAAACAAACAGATTGGCCAGAGGACACAACTCTTACTCCGGAGTCATTTGATAACCATTTGAACAGGAGTTGCATTCTTCCCATGTAAGACAACTTGACTAATCAAGTCTTTAGAAAGCCTGTAATTACAGCTAATTACACTGATTATAATCATGCAATGTCACTCCAAAGTATGTGGCAATGACAAGGTAACTGGGTAAAACCAACACCCCATTACTGGAGAGTGGACTAACAATTGTAATTGCAGTTTAATAGTGACAACCAAAATAGTGTTAAATTCTCTCTTCTAAATAAAAAAGGCAGAGGAAGCAGTTTTTGGGTAAATTGTTAATTTTATTGGAAAACAAATATACAACTTGGAATGGATTCTGAGGCATGGCTGTGCCATAAGCAGTTACAAAAGAAAAGTGACTAATTAAAAAGCATAGTAAGAACAGAACAAATACAAAAAGATCAGGCTGTATGAGTACCTGGCGATAAACCCGTTAGTATTTAATTCCACGATGTTGCAATAGTGCAATGCTGAGGACTTTTCCCATTTCTATTTATACTCAGTCCATTGTCCATGCAGAGTTGCACCTCCACATAAAATCAAACGAAAAAAAGAATCATGCCAAAAATTGTTGAAATGATGCCACGCTGTGAGTCAGTTGAACCCTTGATGTCACCGCTCGTCAGGTGGGCAGGCAGACAAGAGCAAAAGAAGAGGAAAAAGGGGCCTGTGCGTAGTCAGTATCTGTGCCTATACGCATCACCTGGTCCCATAACTGCTCCTTCTAACAGATTGTTTACGATGACTAGGAGTTGGGGGGAAGGCATGAGCACTCAAATCTTATAGTATACATGCAGATCCTTTGGACAGCAGGAGAGGATGGGGAGAAATTAAAATGAAACATTTTACAGAAATTAAAAACAAGGAAAGGCAGATAATTTTATACAAGAAATTCTGTACAAGGCCTTCACTTCGCTGTCATCATCTGTACAAATTCTGTAAAGAGACAGAGAAAAGGGCTGACTTAAGCATCACAGCGAGAGAAAAAAAGGGCAACTCAAAATTGGTACTAAATGTTTTAAATGGATGTAGACTCACCTTCATAATTGACCTGACCGTCTCCATCAATGTCTGCTTCTCTAATCATTTCATCCACCTCCTCATCTGTTAATTTCTCCCCCAGGTTTGTCATCACATGGCGCAGCTCAGCAGCACTGATGTATCCGTTCCCGTCCTGAACAAAGAAAACAGTGAAAATGAAGTCTAGGAACGTTAATAGCAGGTGAACTGAATTCAACAGTTCTTCAGAAACCTTACCTTATCAAAGACACGGAAAGCTTCTCTGATCTCCTCCTCGCTGTCTGTGTCCTTCATCTTTCTTGCCATCATGGTCAGGAACTCAGGGAAGTCTATTGTTCCATTACCTGATTAAAGAGTACACAGTCAGAAAAGTGAATGTTAGTGAATTGCAAACAAACACTTCAGGAAAATGATTTCGAGTCATATGCAAATTGGGCCCTACTCGCAAGAGTTAACATGCTGATGGCTAATGTAGCAGCAAAAATGTGTCCTCACCATCTGCATCCACCTCATTGATCATATCCTGCAGCTCCGCCTCTGTAGGGTTCTGACCAAGGGAGCGCATGACAGTGCCCAGCTCTTTCGTGGTGATGGTGCCATCCCCATCTTTGTCAAATAGTGAGAATGCCTCTTTGAACTCTGGAAGGGTAACCAGGGGAGACAGATTAGTGTTTAAGCCACATAATCAAACATTTCCTCAAAAATTCCATACATCAGTTGCTTTTAACAATAAACAAAAGGAACAGGCAAAGTACTTCTACTTCTACTTCTTCATGTCAAGCTTTTTGAATAATTAATTACTTGTGGGCCTTACAATTCCACATGGCCACTTTGTAGATTCCATACTACGTACTTCATCTTAAACGGTTTATACTTTATGAAATAGATCCAAAATGTAAAAGTTAGCATTTATTAAACTGCTGTAACAACAAACGCCTCCACAGACGAATGTGTAGGGATGCTGCCATGACAACAGCTGACCACTAGTACTAGTTTTAAGGCCTTTGAGGGAAGACAGTTCAACCAGACCTGCAGAGCATCATTAGTTACATGCACGGACAATATGCAAAACAAAACTTCGCTTTGCGTAGATGCCTCAAGTACCTTCTAGAGCCAATTTCAAAACAACATTTTGTACAGTAAGTCAAGCTAGAGTCAGTGCTGTCACTGATCAGTTTAAATGAGGAGAACTGATCCTTGCAGGCATGGTCAGGACAAAACTATAGTGACAAATGAGACTGCATTTCACCAGTGCATGCATTTGCCCAGCGGTCTGAGCACTAAAGGGCAATACAAACTCCCTTTTGTGCCAACACTGCCCATCGAGCAAAGCTGATGAAACCATTTGATACCTCCTGTGATATAACATCCCACATTACAGATGGACAACCAGCTTTCCTATTACACAAAATATGGGCACATTTAATTTTACGAAAAACATGCAAAATAATACTGAAGCTTAAAAAAATGCATCGATCTCACTTACTAATTTTATTTATACATGTAAAAAAAAAAGTTATACTATCCAAAGAAACAACACAAAATACAGAACAATTATAACTTTCCCAACATACCATAATAAACCTACGGTATAGTGTGTTTATTTTTTATTCTTATATTTTATTTGAATTTCAGTTAATGTTTTAGTAACTTCCTTGTTTTGTCATTTTAGTAGGTTTTGTTTATATTATATAGTGAATTAATGACTAGATATATAATTTTTTATTAGTTTATTACATCAAGTTAAACTAAATTAATTGGAAATATTGCCCTAGCAACTAGCTAGTTTGTTTTATTTGGTAACAATTTCATGGTTTTAGTTCACTATAATAACCCTAATTAATACAAGAAGTAAAACATAAAAGTTAATATGTCTAAGTTAAAACAAAAAAGTACTGATTCAACATACATTTACTCAAATTACAGTTACACTTATAATTTAGATTAACGTAATTCTTGTTAGAAGCTGTAAAAGTTATGAGCCTGCACATTCAAGGAAGCAATAACCCAAGTTACAACCTTAAAAGGCAACAAATTAGCAATTATAGCAAACTGGAACAGCCAGGGTATTGCAAAACGCCCTAATCCAGTTCAAAAACTCAAAAGGGGTGTGTAAGAAAAGAAAAAAAGCATGTCCTTACCAGCTATTTGCTCCTCTGTGAGTTGATCAGCCTAGGGGATGAGGAGAGATACAAACAACCATATTACTAAAAGGCGTGGAGAACAAACTCACTAAAAATGCATAATGTTTTGGTTCTCTAACATCAATGTCTAGCAACCTGTGTGAGACCAAACAAAGACCTCAGATTCCCTCCCTAAATGTTACGACACCAGCTGGAGAGAATAAAGTCCCACCATAGCGACGGTATTTAGACACTCCTAACAACAGCAGTTCATCCACCCACCTGATTCCCGGTATTTGGTGAACTATTCCCTCGTGGCACTATAGATAATCATTTTAGATTGTGATTTCACCTTTTTATTGTCATAGTAGCCCTCTGCCATAATGCTCGAGTAACCTAATACGAATACTGCAGGCGGTTTCATAATGACTGAGTCTGATCACTAAAGTTACGTTTATACGTTATAACACATATGTATATTAACATAAACACATATATGAGCAAACGGGTGTAATACTGAACATTAATACCTTAAGATTGTTTAAGAATTTGTGTTAACGTACCTTCCACAACTTTATGCAAAAAAAACAAATACATAACAGCTTTTTCCGGTTTAACCAGCTACTTTTCTTACAGAAGTCCGTTACTGGTAAAGTTAGCTTTAACAAGTTAACGTAACTTACATACGATGCTGTCCAACTTAACAACAAAACCAACAAGCATACTTTTTCTTCAAACAGAGCTTAAAGAGAAACGAATTGTGTTCAAGAGCGTATAACGTTACGCTGTGACTTACTGAACACTATCACAAAGTTGAGTAAAAAGTACGATCTCAATGTAAAATAAAAAAAAAACTGCAAGCTAATGGGTTCAAGCAGACCTCTGAAGTTTAGTATCGCTACTTCCAGACTTTCTTCGTATTAGCCTGAGTTATATAAAAAAGGCTAACATGACTAAAAAGTACAGCAAAACCCGAAGCAATAGGAAATGCGAGGCGGTGTATAGTCCTTCATTCAGTCCATCCACTGTAGTCGTACATTTGGCGGTAACGTTATATTTCCCAAGAAAACTCTTTTTCTGTTTCTTGTCCTCTTTGCTTGCGTACAAATATATTTTAAGATCATATATCGTTTCATTAACGCACGTTTACCGTTTATTATATTAGCGTGCACTCACCATTTTTTCTTTTTCGCTGTCTGTCTCCCTCCGTCTCCGTGAGAGATTCACAAATGGTGGTCGGAATATTGGTATAGACCCGCCTTAACGGTCGTACATAAACACCTCCCATCTTCCTGTATCCATCCGCCAACCGCACTGCATTCTGACTAGCGGTGCTTCGGAAATGCCGCGTTATTTGTCCACGAAACTAATCTAAGCTTGGGTAAACGTGATATATGTCCTTCTTCAAAAGCGATACAGTATTTCATTGGGCTATCGGCTGGTGCTGAGGCACAAGTGCAGGCGGACTATTTTGACAGCGGAAGAATACTGAACTCGTTTCGGGTGTGCGGATGGCTCTGATTGGTTCGTTTGTACCTGCAATGCGTCACTCCCTGGTCACACACTGTAGAATTTGCCCGGTCATAAAAGCTATGTAACTTAGAGCTGAATTAGGGAATCACCTGAGCCATTGTGAATTTCACCCCGAGGGGCCAAAATTATAATGTTAATATTCTGGGTAAATGATAAGACTTTCCCCCCCAATTACATAAGACCAAAAATTGATGAAAAATGTATACATTTTAGTTTTAGTTTGGTTCTAATATTTATTAGGCGTTTTCACACATATAAGAAAACATGTTTTCAATAGAAGCTTGGTATTTGGCTGTAGTTAATACACACACTGTGCAATTTCTAGGTTCAAACAAACTTTTTCAGAGCGTTTAATTAATGTGTAAGAACCATTGTGCAGTTATAATGAATAATAAAGACATGTTCACACCTATAATGAAAACTTGGCCTATGTTAGCATACACACAATAACACACACATAGTTCTTTTTATATTCCACCCTTATTGTTTTTAGCATATACACTCTTAACAACATATCTTATTAATGTTTCATTATTAAATTAAAATTTAAGTCACTTACTCCTGCTTTTTTTTATCACTGACTGAAAAAAAGTATAAAGGTAACGCAAATTGTTAAGCCTGTATTGTACGGAAAGGAGAATGAGGAGTGATAAAGGAGTGATAAATACAACAAAGAAACCAAAAGTAGTGATGCCATCTACCAGATCCTGCTTTGTTTATCAAGGCCTACTCAAACTCCTAGCCAGCTTCTCAATGCTCGACTGCCTTTAGCTCCCTCCTCGCAGGCCACCTGTCTCTGGCCATGTCCCAGGTCTGTTGGATATTGAAGGGATGAGAAGACAGACTGTTGCTGAGGGGGGTAGAGGCATTTTCATACCAAAAAAACAACAGGAGCAACTGAGATTATCAGTTGAGTGAACCGCCCCCAGTATTGTTAATTTGATACATTTCCATTGTATTTGTCTAGGTGCTCTAGGGTTCTTTTTTTATTTTACCCCAGATGTTTTCCATGCCTCTGCAACACCTCACCTCTAACCACCACCCTTCCAGAAAGGAGATGACTGAAACAAACTTCCTTTTAAGAAAACAGTTATATTAAAACAGTACAGCACAAACTTGGGTGGTTCCTGCATGCTTGCCTTTCCAGAGCTTGTAAAACCAAGGGAAAGAGTGAATCATGCAGTGGTTATACCCACAACACATGCAACATGTTTAATGCCTCTTTCAAGTCACCTAAAAGTTTCCGCACTGTCTGGATGCATAGAGCAGCATCTGGTATCCTAAAACAATGTAGTTCCTCTAAGATTTTAATCTGTCTTTCTAGGCCTTCCAAAACATAAAAATAAACTTTTTATGCAATCCACTTATTTAAAAGGCCAGATTATGTATATTGTACAATACTTAAAAAATATATAAAACATAAAAAATTAGCTTTAAGGGCATTTGTTGAAATAAAAACAAATGTTATGTTAGAGGATCAAACATATGTACTGTATGCTGTATTTATCACCATTATTTGTGTTAATTGAAATAAAGCTAAAAGATTAACTTTGTGTTTGAGGTCTAATAAAAAATAATAATCTATTGCAATTTTAAATGTAAAAAAAAACACATGCTGCCTTAGAAATTAACTTATTTACAGTAAGTTTTAAAATGATTAAAACTAAAACTGGTATCAGAATAAATTCAAGCTAAAAGTTGAAAGAAAAAAAAAACTAATAAAAATGACAAAAGCACATAACAAATTGATTAAGCTTAAACTAAATGTAAAATATGAAAATAAAGGCAAAATGTTTTATAATAATAGTGTAAAATAAAACTAAAATAACTGTGTGTGTTGCTGTAGAGAAAAAGGTTATATATATTTTATAAAATCTTTATATTCATATATATATATATATATATATATATACATACATGGGCTTCTCTTGTTTTCACACGTGCTTACTCTTAAGCCCATGTGATAAACACTTGGATATGGATTATGGTTACATTTGTCCTTTTGTTTCATGAGACTTTCAAAAGCCATAACCAGAGGCAGGAAGAAAACTTTTTGAAGACTGAATTCTTACCGATGACCAGCATGTACAGGCACATGGGTGTAGTTACATCCAGGTTCTTTAAAGGAATAAAAAAGGGTTTCAATATGTCATGTGGATTATGAGATCAGTTTCACAGTTTGCATTGTATTGCAAGATGCTAAAAGGGGTAGTGCTTTCAAAGTCCTGCCCACCCTGCATCCCCATCAATATACAAGAAATGTGGACAAGTCTTCAGCCCCGCAACCACAAAATCCTAGAGGTCATTCAGTTGATGTACAACCTATAAGTAAAAAAAAAAAAAAATATATATATATATATATATACGCTACCAGATTTTTAATGTTTATTAAAGAAGTCTCTTCTGCTCATCAAGCCTGCATTTATTTGATAGAAAGAGGACAATATACTTACAAATATATTTCATTATATTAATAATTGAATTATTATCAAATATTGCAGTGACAAATATTATGGTACTGATAAATTAATATGTCACTATATAAATGAACGATGATTTTAATCTAGCAAAATGAGTACAGCTAAACCATCTATCCACATATTCCCTTTAACTATGCCAAGAACTTTGGTAATAAGACCCAGTGTCTGTGAATGGGTAATTGAGGACATAAAAAGCCATGTGAGACACAGATGGTTGATTATCACTGGTATAAAGAGCCCCTGACCACTCAGGTGTTTACTCAGAGTGAGGGCCATGAAACTGAAGACCTATTCATTCTTAATGCACATTGAGGCTTTGTACTGAGCACTGGCAGACATTGCAACACCAGGATCCGGTTTCCCAAACATAGACCCGTGTGTGGCTGTACACGCGTGTGTCTGTGTATGTGTGGTAGTGTTGATGAAGCTGTACATAAAGGAAAAAGAGCATGACTGAGATTGTCTTTCCCTTTCTGAGTGTCCATCTGTTTCCCTCTCTCTTTTTTTGAGTGGCCGCCAAAAATTGTGCACTTAAATAGTAGGCAGCATTGTTATTCAAACTTCGAGAATTTTTGAAAGATACATATAATTTTGCTCATAATTTATACCAAACTGCCATAAGCTGTCCGTCAGGAATAGATAGGGGATGTTTCAAATTCAATTCTGGAAAATTTTATTCAGATTTTTCAATTCACAGGCTTGAATCTTGACTCGATACAGACAAGCTCTGGATCTTTGGCAGTAAAGCCGATGTTAAAAGAAGATTTATATTCACATAATCTACCACCTCTGTCTGATTTCTCGATAAGAACAATATATAAATCAGAATTAAATGGACAGCAAAATAGTACTTTTTTTCTATTAACATCAGGAGCTTTAATAAATCAGTGACATAAAAAAGCTTAATTATGGTTTTTGATGCTTAATATTTGGCTATCTTCATAATTGAAAATATTAGTTAGATAATGCCATCTTTTTAAGTACACACTGTTCTTAATATGACGTATAAAGGAGACTGAATGCATACATAATTGTATAAACAAACCAATACATTCAGTACTAAGATTCAAAATACACATGACTGCGGCACTGAATAGGATTAGATTTAGAAGCATTGATTGTCTGTCTACAATGGATATAAATTATGTCACATCCCTCTTTATTGCCCTTTGCAGATATGCAGAGGAGCACCATAGTTGAAATAAACCTCAAAGATAGCTTTAACTGCTGCAAATAAAATGCTCAAACATGGTAGGTTAAAGGGCAGTGCTGATATTGCAACAAGGATTACTTAGACCTTAGAACATGGCTTGATAAAGAATATATATATATTAAGCTTAATGTGCTATGAATATTTAAATAATATACTGACCTCAAACTTTCTTGATCAGGGCTGTTGTGGGTCTCAGACATTGTAAATTGCTACCTGTAATTCAAGTACAGCAGAAGCTAAAGTTTCACATAGAGTACAGCATTAAAATTTAACCATGTATTTAGCGAGACCTATTTGACATCACTGAACGCTCCGGATAATTAAGACACTTTAAAAAAGGAGCTTTATATATAGAGAAGAAACAGTATATCTATTTTGCTGTCTTTATTGGAGGCTGCATATGTCTGTTTATTAGCGCGATAGCAAAATACACATGCAGTATACATCAACTTCAAGATGAATTCCACATTATATTTAACCTTTTAGACTCTCTCTCTCTCTCTTTTATTCCAGACGGTCCAGTTTTAGACATCTGATATGCAAGACTTGGCTGTTCTCACACACAGACACTGTGTTCAGGACTTACTGATGGCCAAGTTACTGAGATGCCATTTAGCAGATAACAACGAGTAGGCTAATATAAGAATCCACTGTGCTGACAAGGGCAATTACCAAGTTTTGGTTATGTAGTCTTTGTGTATTCCAGAAATAATTTCATTGCGCCTTATTGCCTTTAGTACTGCTGTGCTGTTTAATTGTCATGATGATTTACTGTTATTGACATCAGTTGTTTATACAGAAAAAAAGTGATATTTCTCTTTTACATTTTGCGGTTTTATTATGGTCTTGCAATGAGATTGTTAAATGGGTTGGACTGTTAAATATTAGCTGGTTCTGTACCTGTATCTGTCTTATTAATCTCTCTCTATTGCTCCTAGCATCTCATATAGTTATTGACTAAAGTCTTAGATTACGCCACTGTTTCTGCATACATGCAATTTTTATATATATATAAACAAAAATGCATGTATATCTTTCAGAAAAATGTGTTATGTTTGTATATTAAATATATTTATTTAAAATACAAATAATATGAATATAAATTAAATGTAAATACATGTTTGTATTTTTTTCAAAATATACTGTATATGTATATATACAGTGTGTGTGTATATATATATATATACACAGCACACATACATAAAAATTATGTGAACAACTTTTATTTTGTATGCAATTAATTTGACAATGACAACACAATATATATAGCTATATATAGCCCAAATTTCTATTATTTGCAGTAGTATATATATATATATATATATATATATATAGAGAGAGAGAGAGAGAGAGAGAGAGAGAGAGAGAT
>JAUMHR010000062.1:8951247-8972467 GCA_032361145.1 Enteromius fasciolatus | reverse complement strand
TCGTGCACTGTCGGCGTCACAACTTTGCAGATAGTTTATGTTCACATACAGCTACATGACACACTGCATGAAAGATCGTATTTGAAAAGGCATAGTAGGGGCACTTTAACATCTGACATTGCTAATATGCAAAATGACAAAATCTCTTGGGGCATTTTGATATTGGTCTTGTTTCCAGCTTTGCAGAAACAACATACTGATAAAAGAAATACTGGGTTTAGTAAGGTTTTTGGACAGAAGTTTAGATTTTCAGCCAAAAATGGGAAACTTCAACAAAGTGTGGATTTGCTTCATCAATATTACAACCAACAGCATAGATACATCATATAACCATCACTTCCCTACAGGTATTGTTTTATTAACTAGGTGACAGCACCAACTACTGGCCTGGCATAGAAAATACAGCACTTTTTCAAAACACAAAAATAGACAAATGTTTTCGCATATACGTGAAAACGCAAGGAAAAAACTTTTCTGTTTTTGACTACATCGTTGTCATGTAAATGTAGCCTTAGGCATTGTTCAATAACAGTAATATTGTAAAATACTACAATTTAGTATATCTATTTTCTATTTAATATAATTTATTGCTGTGATTACAAAGTTGAACTTTCAGCAGCCTTTACTCCAGTTTTCATTCTATGTTGATTTGGTGCTCAAAGCATATATCATTATTAGTAATGTTATAATGCAGTGTTGCCTGATTTTATTGTGGAAATCATGTTGTTGTTTTTTTTGCAAAGTAAAAAAAAAGTTTTTTTTTTTTTTAATGGAATGTTTGGTAACAATTTTAAAAATGTGATTCTTGGTTTTGATCAATTTAATGAATCCTTGCTAAATGTGTTAACCTTTTGAACAGTGAGCACTTACCTGAAATTATGGTAGAAATATAGAAAGTGCTTCCTCACCACTGTTTTGTTTTGAAAATGTGGATTGGTTGAGTGATTATTTTGTCTGTTTGTGCGATTTATAGGAAGAGACTATACATGGAGGTGTTTGAGTACACACGGCCCATGATGCATCCAGAGCCAGGGAAGTTCTATCAGATCAACCCGGAAGAGTATGAGCAACCAAACCCGTGGAAAGAGAGCTTTCAGCAGTTGGTATGAGGGCTTGTAATTCTGTTGTTCTTGATGAGTCGGTTTATAGATAATCATCTTGTCTTCTCACATCAGGATGGATGTGAATCCATAGATGAGTTTTCCAGTGTGAGGCATTTTGTAATTTGCCGTAATAATGCTGTTCACTCTTCAAAGCTTATGAAATTAACAGACATTTCCATCTTCTGTTAATTTTTAAGTGTTCATTAAGTTTTTGCTTTTGTTTTTTTTTTCTACAGTATAAAGGAGCACATGTAAAGCCTGGTTTTGCAGAACACTTTTATAGTAATCCAGCCAGATACAAAGGCAGAGAGAATATGCTGGTATGGTTCTTTTGCTTCAGCTGCTTAATTTCTTTGAAGATGGAAGAGTTTTCAGCTGCATTATAATGGCAGTGTATTTTTCTGATTTGTAGTATTATGACACCATTGAAGATGCATTGGGAGGGGTGCAGGAGGCCCATTTTGATGGCCTGATATTCGTGCATTCTGGCATTTACACAGATGAATGGATCTACATTGAATCTCCCATCACAATGATTGGTGCAGGTGAGCCTGATGACCCTGTTTTTGTCCTTTAGATCTTAAAACACTTAACCATACATTCCTAGAAAGTCACAGCATTGTTTTCTTTCCATTTAGCCTCAGGGAAGGTAGCTGACAAGGTTGTCATCGAAAACACGAGAGATTCCACATTTGTGTTTATGGAAGGATCTGAAGATGCATATGTGGGCTACATGACCATCAGGGTGAGTCTAGTAGTTTATTCAACTTTTTTCTCTTAAGGCATTGTCTTTTTAGAGCTTAAGCCATTATATGATGTGTATTAGATAATACCACTTGCTCTTATCGGAATCATCCATGGTATTGTTTATTAAAAGTTGCAGCAAATCATGTCTTTGAGTGTATTATAATTCTGGTTTACCCCCAGTTCAACCCTGATGATAAATCTGCACAGCACCATAATGCTCACCACTGTTTAGAGATAACCGTTAACTGCAGCCCCAACATCGACCACTGCGTAATCCGTAGTACCTGCACAGGTATGTTTCATTTGCTTCCAAAGCATAATAAACCACAATTCAAATGTTTGGGCTCAGTCTTCAGTGTCACATGATCCCTCAAAAATGAAATCTAATATGCTGTTTTCATATAATCAGATAACATTTCTTGTTCTTATCAGTATTAACAACAGTTGAAACAGGTCTTATTGTAATGTTGCTACTGTCACTTTTAAAAAGTTGAATGCATCGTCGCTGAATTAAAAGATTAATTTCTTTAAAAATGTACTGATTCCTAACTTTTGGAAGTTTGTGTATCTAGTCATCATGGATGTTTACTTCATATCAAATTTTTTTGTGAAGTGACAAGCTGATAAAAAGTGATTGTTACCAGCTGGTTTTGAGATGGCAGTTCCTCTCTGTCTTCTGTGCAGTGGGATCAGCGGTGTGTGTAAGTGGTCAGGGTGCCGGACCCACTATCAAACACTGCAACATCAGCGATTGTGAAAATGTTGGACTCTACATCACTGATCATGCACAGGTAGGAACCTTCGTGGTTGCTTTTTGAACTCTTCAAAATGAATAATATTTAGCCTACTTGTACTCATGTTGTTTTTAGATTATATGCTGCTGGGTATTTGTCCCGCAAGTGTTTTCCATAGAGCAGGATCATATTGACCTTTTAGTCAAGCACTACACAGGAAGAAACGCACCAAATCCTCCTTAAAAGTGATTAATGTAAATTTGAATAAGTATGAAACAGGCTCAGACTGATCCTATTTATTAGTTAAAATACAAAGCTTTTTTATTTTGCCTACATGCTGTGGTCAAAATCATGTTTCGTTTTGAAAATCTGCTTTATATCAGTGTTGACACTAATTGTTAGTCATTAATTGTCGATTATACAGTAGCAGACAAAAGTGTGAAATGTTTTTTCAAGATACAAGATTAAAATCTTGAAATATTTACCTGTGAGCTGTTGTGTTGCAGGGTATTTATGAAGATAATGAAATCTCAAACAATGCGCTTGCGGGTATCTGGGTAAAAAATCATGGCAATCCTATCATTAGACGTAATCACATCCACCATGGCAGAGATGTAGGAGTGTTTACCTTTGACCATGGCATGGTAATTACTAATATTTCCTAATATTTCTTCAGTAAGAGATTCCATCTGTTCTAGCCAGTGAGCTGATTTCGGTCTCGTTGTCTCCCTCTGCAGGGCTACTTTGAGAGCTGTAATATCCATAGGAACAGGATTGCGGGATTTGAGGTGAAAGCATACGCGAACCCAACCGTTGTACGCTGTGAGATCCACCACGGCCAAACAGGGGGCATCTACGTACACGAGAAAGGCAGAGGCCAGTTCATAGAAAACAAAATCTATGCTAATAACTTTGCTGGTGTGTGGATCACCTCTAACAGTGACCCAACTATAAGGTCAGTCTCCATTGTCCTTTTTGTGTTGCATGTGGAAATTAAGTTTGCAGTGTCATATTAGTATAAATCAATATTTTGGAAATAATGATTCATCTTGCTCAGGTCACTTAACGCCCAGCACACTAGGAATTGACTTTTCCATCTAGTTGATTACTTATAAAGTGAAATGTCTGCTCTTAATCTAGGGGAAATGCCATCTTCAATGGAAACCAAGGAGGCGTTTACATATTTGGTGATGGGAGGGGCCTCATTGAGGGAAATGATATTTATGGAAATGCCCTGGCTGGCATTCAGATCAGAACGAACAGCTGTCCTATAGTAAGGCACAACAAGATCCATGACGGGCAGCATGGAGGAATCTATGTGGTGAGCATGAACGTGAACTGACTTCAATACATTACAGGCTGCTGGAAGAACAAATAAGTATGCACTAGAGTAACTCTCCCTGAACTGCCTGTTTCTGTTTGTAGCATGAAAAGGGCCAGGGTGTAATAGAGGAAAATGAGGTGTACAGCAACACTCTGGCTGGAGTGTGGGTGACCACAGGAAGCACACCGGTACTCAGGAGGAACAGGATACACAGTGGAAAACAGGTTTGGATCGTCAAAAGTTATTTCACTACGATATAGCCTTCATTCTTCCCTCCTAATATTGTTATATCTGAAAAGGTTGGAGTGTATTTTTATGACAACGGACATGGAGTACTGGAAGATAATGATATCTACAATCACATGTACTCTGGAGTCCAGATCAGGTAGGACGTAATTGAATTTCTGCTCCTTCAGGAAGTATCAGGAGTACAAATTGATTTTCAAGAGTCTTGATAGTGTAAAAAAAAAAGTGGTTTGCCTTTGTATACGTTGGATTAATTTTTTTGGATGCATTGTGCAGGATTGATGTTTTTACTTGTGATTTTTTTTTTAAACAAAGAACTGGAAGCAATCCAAAAATTAGAAGAAACAAAATTTGGGGCGGACAAAATGGAGGTATCCTTGTTTACAATTCTGGTAAGTTCTTTATCCACTTTCTCTCTGTCTTCTCAATCCTTATGAAGCTTGTTAATGAGTGTATCTTTTTTCCATTTTAGCCATAAATAGTTAGATCTTAAATGGGTCTTCCAGGTTTCTGTTTTTTCGTGTTTAACATCATTTGGTGGTCTGTTCTTAGGGTTGGGTTTCATCGAGGACAATGAGATTTTTGATAATGCCATGGCGGGGGTGTGGATTAAGACGGACAGCAACCCCACGCTGCGCAGGAATAAAATCCATGATGGACGGGATGGGGGTATTTGCATATTCAATGGAGGGAGGGGTAAGAACAGATTTGGAAGATTTCTCACTACTCATAGGCACAAGTTGAGGGTGACTTAAAAGTAAAAAAAATTAAAAAAAAATTCCAGACACAGACCATGGGTTAAGCTAAATTAGTGATTCATCTCCCAATTAAAACCCTTGTGGTTAAAAGGTTTGTCTGTGTCAAAAATCTGACCAAATAATATGATGGATGTAGTATGCCTTATAATAGAAACTAATAGCAGTGTCTTTATATGCATGTTCACAGGGTTGTTGGAAGAGAACGATATCTTCAGGAATGCACAGGCTGGTGTTCTCATCAGCACAAATAGCCACCCGGTGCTGCGGAAGAACCGGATATTTGATGGCTTTGCTGCAGGTCAGTAGGTTTAGGTCAGAAGTGCGTACATGCTGTCACTGTGGTGGTCTTAAAGGAACAGTTCATCCAAAAATTAAAAATTGCTGAAAATGAACTTGCCCTCAGGCCATCCAACATGTAGATGGGTTTGTTTCTTAACCAGAGCAGATTTCGGAGATTTCAATTTAGCTTTTGGATGCATTAGTGATGTAATGCTACATTTTTCAAAATCTGTTCTGATGCCTGAGGGTTGATTTCCAGCAAATTGTCTCTTTTTTTTGGTAAAAAATGTCAGTACTATATAATGGTTCTCTTGTCGTCTTAATGGTAAATTGTAAACTAATAAAAAAGTATGTCATCATGATTGTGTAGTCTGTGGTGGTTCTCGATTTAATCGTCCAAATACCACACTCTCTCACCTTACTTTAGGCATTGAAATCACAAACCATGCCACAGCAACTCTGGAAGGCAATCAAATATTCAACAACAGATTTGGAGGCTTGTTTCTAGCCTCTGGTGTCAACGTTACAATGAAAGGTAAACATTATCATCGAAACGCATCTCGCTTTACCCCTTAATATTGCATATTTTTGAATCTAAATGTTTTTCATAACTTTGTAGATAACAAAATCATGAACAATCAGGACGCCATAGAAAAGGCGGTGAGCAGAGGTCAGTGCCTGTACAAGATTTCCAGTTACACCAGCTACCCCATGCACGATTTCTACAGGTAATCCGAAGGCAGGCAACTTAAAGCGGTCTGCTTTGAAAACCAACAGAATTGCTTAATTGTAGCATTTCACCATCTTTTTCTTCTATTAGGTGTCACACCTGCAACACAACAGACCGCAATGCAATTTGTGTGAATTGTATTAAGAAGTGCCACCAAGGGCATGATGTGGAGTTTATACGGCATGATAGGTCAGTGCAAAACCTTCTTGTGCAACATGCATACATTACTGTTAAAACGTTTGAGGTTGCAAGGTTTTTGAAGGAATTCTGTTTGGCCCTGTCCTCAAGAATGCAGGTTTTTTAAATGCGGTGTTATCGTTTAGACGGCGAAATCTGACATTTTGGCTTGTGACGCATTTATCTCCCTACTGTCAACTTTTTCAGGCTTCTGATTGGCCAACATGAATTTACGCTTGAGATTATATGTATGCTCTTGGCCGGTTCATAGCATGCTTTTGCATTTTTTATGTGGATGGAGATAATGTTTTTGGAGAATTCTTTTTTGTTCAAAAACATACCCATGTACATGTGGACAAATGGACATGGCCTTTGGCTCACCAAGGCATATGCTTAAGTATTAATGTATAGGTTTAATCAGAACTACATTAAAGACTGTAATATTGTGGAAAATTATTATAATAGAGAATAAGCCTATTCTTAATATATTTTATAATGGCTTAATATATTCTATACAGCCATTACCTCAGTTATCAGTGTCGCATAGTCCTAAAGAAATCATTCTGATATACGAATTTGGTATTTTAGAAATATTCGATTTTTGATCAATGTTAAAAACTGTAGAAACCCATTTTTGCCACAGAGTAAAAGTCAACTGCGACTTCTCACCATTCTTTTTTTCCTCAAAATTCTAATTTTTTTCTGTAGGATTTAGTGGATGCATAGATAAATCTGCTCTAATCCCTTTTCTAATCTGTCCTATCCAGGTTTTTTTGTGACTGTGGCGCGGGTACATTGTCCAATCCTTGCACATTGGCCGGAGAGCCGACCCATGATACGGACACTCTGTATGACTCTGCACCTCCCATAGAATCCAACACATTACAGCACAACTGAGAATCCAGCTCAACCTCCATCACAGCACCCTGGCCTTTATCGTACCTGCCTACAAATCCAGAGCGCCTGCCATTTCTGGGCCAGAGAGACCTGGTGTGCGAAGTGTGTGTGGACAACAAAAACTGTCAGACTTTGAATCAATCATTTTAAGAGAAACTATCCTCGGAAAGGTGAAACTCCAAAGCTGCGTAAAGCTGCCTCAGTACTGGGTGCAGACTCTATTGTATATTGCTTACTGAGAAGATGTTTTGATGCAAAGGAGTTCTCTTCACTTCTGGTTGGGAGTGTGATGGATGATTTGGAAGAGTGAAATATTGTGAAGCAATATGTTGACTCAGGATTATGGAGGTGGGTGCCACAGTGGTGTTGAGTTTGGGAGGGGAGCAGACTTTCTTGGGTCCTTCCAATCACAAAGTCCGACGCTGTGCGCCCTGCCCTGTGCAACTTCAGTGCTATGTGGAGATTCAAGACGAGTTCTGCTGCAGTTTTTGTACAGATCTGACCGTGACCCGAGCCACTAGGAGCTACAGATTGCGGTTTCTCGGATTAGAGGCAGAGCCATTCCATTATGGCTTCCGGCGACTGTTTTTTGACAGCAGATGTGCTGAAATATATGTATGATATAAAAAATTAACAAAACAAACAAACAAAAAAAACCAATGTGATTAGCACTTGCTTTTTTTAAATATGTTAATATGTGTTTCTGATCTACAAATATGATTTTAATGCTTTCTCATGTAGTTTTGTATTTTCAGGCAAAAAAAAAAATCTTACTGTATTTGAATGTCTTTTATTTTATTATATATTATTATTATTATTATTATTGTTATTAATATTTTTGTTAGCACACATTAGGCTTGCTGTAATCATACTCCTGTCTCAGCATATAAGTTCTTTCTGTGAAAGAGGAATAACAAAGAAAAGATCAGAAAACAAACACTAAATTGTCCTCCAGCATTTTTATTTTTTTAATGAGGTGACTTTTAAGTTAACTTCTTTTTATGCGAGCGATTGAAGTGTGGAATTTACGGTTGTGCAGGTTCAGAAATGTTTGCATCACCTTTCTTGCTGCCATAATTAGAAAAAGGGTTATTTTTGCCTATTTATCCTTCTCATTTTTTTTAGTTCCCTTTCTAAATATTTGGAGCTTTAATCTCCAAGCGGTTTGAAGTGTTAAACAAGGGCCCAAAGGATTCTGAAACATGTTTGACCGTTAATCTTACACCGAATGTAAAAAGTTCTATTTAAAACAGTCCCAGAACATTTTCATTCAATTAATAGTTTACCCATGTGGTCATAGCATCCTCAAAATGCCTTTTGACTTTTCAAATCATTTTTATTGCATTCTTTTGGGCCCATGGCCTGACTTGTGCCTGTTTTAAGTATGATAGTGATTTTGAAAAGGCATGCTGGAGTTGGTTATATCGGAGGCCCCTGGCCTCTTTGAAGCTGAGACAAGTATCTCTACAGCCCCATCGTCTTTTTTGCCCCTCAAACTCCATCTATGTGTAATGTGGTGACTGTGGCTTCTCATGCAGCCTGAATTTTATGCATGTGTACCATAACATCTAGACTTAATATATTGTGAAGTCTTCAATAACCATTATGTAGATGCTAGTATGAATTTAAAAAGGGTTTAATTTCCTAGAAAAGAACAGAAACTGGTCATTTTTAAGAAAATAAACTTTATTAGATCAACGCTGTTGTGCTTGTTTTTGTTGATTCCTAACTGTACGCTTGACATGTAAAGAGGAAGTTTGCCGTTTTAATCACATGTTTTATAGGTTGCACTACTTTCTGATAAAACTGTAGCCTGAAAACCCCTAACAGCTGTCACTACAGTTGAACAGAATTGTGTACTGCCTTCAAGAGCTTGTTAAACATGACTCGATAACAGTTATTAGAAGACAAAACCACCCTGATTGCAGGTGTCGCCTTCCTGTAATACTCTAATGCAGATACTCCACTTGTGCAAATAACATAAGTGAGTGCTGTAGGAGACTTTTACGGTGGTGTGCTTTATCTAGTCTGATAAGAGTGACTCGTTATTGACTGAATTTCTAGGTAAATATGCGCCACCTATAGGCAAACAGCCTAAAGAAGCATTTCAGAGCCGGACAGCTGCTAAACCGCATTGATTTGCAGATGTTTTGTGGCATGTTTATGCACTCGTGCTTCAAGTATTTGTTTTTATTCTTTGTTCCGCAACTTTTTGTTTTATATGACATAATACATCACCGATAACTCAAAGGTTGTTTGTGGCCTAAATCTATTTGACTGATTTGTTTTTAGATTAAACAAACTCTTGCTTTTGAGACTGTAGTCATCAAAAAACCTATTAAATGCAAGGATACAGTTTTGAGAGTGCACCTGTATAGAATTACACACTTTTGTTTGGGTCATTGCAATCTAAAGGTTTGTGTTAATAAATTAACTGCTTTCCTCTAATACTATCACACACACAAAATTGTGCTTGCATTAATCAGATACTAAAACTGAAATGAATGAAAAGCATTTCAGGAACATGACTGGTAGGTAGTTCAGACTTTTAAGGCCAAAGGAATGGAAGTGTGTACACATACTTGCAGCCTTGAACTGCTTATCTAGGGAAATGAGTGGAAATGGATTGTATATTAAACTGGATGGCCTTTTTCAACATAGAAAAAAAAGAGTCACCTAATGACCCACATCGACTGACATTTAGAAAAAAATACGTGATATGAGAAATCAGATACAAATGAATTCCTAGTTTTAGCCATCTGGTGGTAAAGCCATAACTCCAGCTATAGACACTGATAGATGCATACCAGGCTGGGGCTTTCAGTGGCTTCAACTTACATTTTTCTGCCTCCAATCTTGTATGTTTGGCTACGTCCTTATCTGAGATAAACGTGACAAAAAAAGTAACAACACATTGAAACACTGAAAGCATTGGACACACTACGGGACAAAAAGCATTCATTAAAAGCCTTACAAAACAGTCGTAGGCCTAATTATAATGTGGACAACAATCAACACTTCCAAACATTTCCAAACAACACATCTAAATCTCATCTATATCTTGGATGGCTGAGGGGGGAGTACATTTTCAGAATATTTTCATTGTTTTGCTTTTTTTGTTGATTTGGTCATTTCATCAGAATTTTTTTTTCTAACTTCATTACAAACGTTTTTCATGTCTGCAATCAATAGTTCAATGGGTGGTTTCTCTAAAAGTGCTTGACAATGAAAAAAAAAACCAATTAATAAATTCTATACTCTAACTTGAGAGATTCATGTTGTGTCTGCGTGAGACCCCTGAGAATGAAGCGGACACACTGTATCTCCTTTCAACTTTGTCCTCCCTGTCCTCTGTTGAAGACCCTCCTCCAGCCAACCTAAATGCCATAAATCAATCATGTGATTGGAAAGCAACATGCTTGGATCAGTTGCATAAACAGCTCTTATAATAAAGCTGCAGTTAATACACTTTCACCTCTTTCTAATTGTTTAATTAAATAATTCAGACCTGTTGACCTGCATTTAAGGCTTAAAATGAACCCATTCAGATTAAAGGATATTTACTCTTTGCTGCTGCAAAACTGCTAGATGTGATTTTACCTAAATTGAGTCGTATTTTTATGGCATTAAAAAGAACCAATCATGTACCAATCAAAGTACAATGCACATTAGAAATAACTAATCAAAACTTTACAGCATTTACAACAGAAATAAAGCACGAAAGTGTTAAATATTTGATAGTATATAAAAGGCACAATATGGCAGTGCTCCTGACTTTCCATCGAGTTTAAAATTTCATTGGAGCACAATACTTATGTAAGTTGGTAAGTTTTAAGTACCTCTACTTCACATCGCGAAGTAGCTTGTGATTGGACGACGAGCCTCCAGGACTCCCCCGCTAATGACGCCACAGCATCTGACCTCGTTTCCAGCGTAAGCTGGTTGGTGTTCAAACACCGTCTAAGTTGGAAAAGCCATTAAATATGAAGCAAATTCTCAATGAGAATATGACGTCAAAATGTCTGAATCTACACCGACCGGTTTAGGCTCTCCTCTAAGCGAAACCGTTTGAAAACCACCGAGTTTTCCGTCACAAACCTCTCACGAACGAATGAATAACGTGGTGCAACGCGGAGCGCATGCTGAACGCAATTGCTTAGGTTTGCTAAAAAAGTGCTACTGCGATGCGGCAGTTGTCAGGGGGATATCGGAGAGGAGGGGGTGTGATTGGCTGAAGTGGCTCTGTTGCCTTGGCGACGGTAGGGGGGGCACGGAAGCGTTGCCGTGCGGCGTGATCTCCGCGCTGCGTGGATGGAGGAAGCAGCTGCTGATCTTTTGACACAGCGCGAGCGAAAGGCTACTGCATGAAAGCACGGGAGCTTTGTCGTCGGACGCGACAGTAGAATGCACGAATGTAAGTAAAGGCTTTTCCATACGATTTATAATTCCGTTTATTTGAAGGGAAATTGTATATGTCCGCGTGTTTTTAATCGGATGACAAGTATAAAACGTGTCTCGTGAAAAGAAATTCTAGCCAATAACAAGCCATTGACCTCCCTAATTTGTGTTTACGGTTTTTTTAAACAAATGTATTCTTTCATAGTGAAATATACACACGCTTGTTTTATTTCCAGAATAAATAGACGAATATTTTAGACCATGTGATCTTGCTAGCTAACTTAACTTAGTTGAGGAAAATGCGTGCGTTTGCCGTCGAGCTGACACGAGACATTAAAGCAACCACGTTCCAGTCGTATTCGTGCACTTTTCCTGAATGAATACTCATAACACAAATCATATCCAACGACTTTTACATCGCTGTTTTATTTCGCTAGCTGTGCAGAAGCTTGCCTCGAAGCTTTGCTTTAAAGCCACGCATTAGCTTGACGCTAACTGAAGATCCCTCGTTCAGCATTCTTGTGACATTATCAGCGGAAGTTTCAGAGAGCACGGCAGATATGCAGTCATCAAATACATTCGAAATAACATCACAATTCACAATTCAATCGTCGCGAAAGTGCCTTTGAAATCGGAACCGCCAGATGAAAACAACATTCGAATAGAACGTTAATCGAACGCGCGATAGTCGCCTATAACAACAGAGTAATGCTAAAGGTTACAGTTGAAGGTTACAAATATATATTTATATATTCAAATATTGCTAGTAGTGAGAATCTAGGGCAACTATGTAACACGAGATGTGAGGGTGGGGGCTGTTATTTTCTCGTGTTTTGTTTTGCCTGTTACTTGTTGTGGTTGTACATAAGGGCTCGTTGAGATCGAACGCAAACGACTGGTAGTTTTGCTCGTGACTTGTTGATGAAATGGGATGTTCTGACGCGGACGTGCACTCATTATTTCCGGCGGTAGATAACGTCTGAGTGACATTGACACGTGGTCCGAGTGAACGCATAGCTGTGCTCGGGGAAGAGCTGGGGACGAGTACACAACTCCGAGCAGCGTGTCACATGAGCACATTATTTAGTTCTGCTGTCTACTTTTGCACTTTAGACTGTAGACTCATTCAGGTCATGTCGCGTAGGCAGTGAAAAGGGTGTCTGTGTTGTTAACAGGGTTGTCATGTAGTTGGTTTTGTTTGCAGTATGAACACATTAGCTGCATCCACAGTGGACAGAATTCAGATGCATAGCTAGCTACATCTGAAAGGGCACAATTGCCTTAAGAGACTTCATTAGTACCGAATCCTGCGCTAATGTAGTGAATGGCAATAGTGTCTGTGCAGTGCTGTGTTCTCTGGAGGGCTTTTGTAGGACACAGCAAATGATCCCTTGCTTATTGCTTCTCTCCTGGCATTAAACGGGAAATTAATTAGTCTCATTATGACTCTCACAATGATAGATAAGATCTGGCTCTTGGCTGTATGCAGTTGCTGTCCCACAAAAGCTGAAGAAATGAGAAATGCAGGCAAAACATTGAAACTCATACACCCTTTCATACAGGTCTGGGTGTTTGTGTAGTATATGTGTGTGTGATTTAAGGTCTGAAATATATATATATTATTTTTTATTTAATAAATGTATATATTATTATTTTATTTGTAGAGACATTTAAACCTGAATGAACAAAACGCCTTGTAGACGAAACGCAAATGTTATTTTTATTTTGTTGAATATTTTATTTTTAAAGGCATCCAAACTTGGTTGAACCTTGCAGACAAAACACAGTTTACTGATATTTTAAATAAAATACAATTTTATTATATATATATATAATTCTATACATTTATTGTTTTTATCTGTTATTTATCAAGACATCCAAATCGGGTTGAACCTTGCAACCAAAACAAAAAATTTATTATTTTTTTCTTTATTATTTTTTTTTTTTAAATAAAGATTAAGCAGGAACATATATTTCTAATTATATTTCGAATTATTTTATTCATGACTGCCGTTTAAGCTTTACCCTATTGTTTACAAAAGTTTGATGAGTGTATGGCAATAAAAAGTGTTAAGCAGCAGTCGTCAACAGTTTAATCAATAGTCTTAAACTGGCTTCCAGCCTAAGAAAGAAGCACATATGCACCATAGACATAGTAGACTCTTCATTTTCAATGCAAGAGATGTTCAAAAAAAACAAAAAAAAACCTGTCTTGTTAGTTAAACCACAAATTTAGGTTTGGCAACCCTTCCTGGTTGAGTGGCATAACATGTAAACGAACATGCAGTTGCCTTCCTCCAAAGACAACCGAGCTGAATTCTCACTAAAGTGTTGTTGTTTTTTAGTAAAACTCATCAGCTTTTTCAAACTCAACTGAAAAGCAAATCAAACTTATGTCCAAGCTTTTATTTGGCCTGTAACGACAGTGCCTTTGTTCGTTGACCCCTCCTCCTTCTATCCTCTCATTATACCTCCAGCTGCACATATTTCTCATCTGCTGTTAGCCTCTTTTTGTTCCTCGATGCCCTCAACGTTAGACCAGGAGGTGCAACTCACATCCCCAGGAGGCTATAACGCTGTGGTTGCCATGGCTACATGGTGACACCGGGGCGTGGTAATCAAATATAGGCGACTGCTCTGGATTTCAGTTGCAAATGTGCGCTTTTTTTCCTTCATTTGCCTGGACCGTGTCAGACCTCACGCCCACCCCAACCCCCAACTCAACCTTGTCTTCTTAGACTTGGTCTGTCACACTCCTTCTCGTTTAGTAACCTTCGCCTCCTTTCTGAAAGATTTAAGTCCGCAGAGCAGCCGGCGGGCAGTTAGGGCCCCTCTGTCCATTGACAGTGATGCTAATGTCAGGCAGTGCCTTGATGAGGAGAGCTCGCCCCCCCCAGTACCATAGCCTGTGTCATTCTGGTCACAATAGCCTCCATTGTGTCACCACTTTTGTGTGAATAAACAGGGTGTGTTTAATTGAGACTGTAGGGTGTGACAATGGCACGGGACAAAGTCCAGACAGCACGCTGTGAAGATTGTGTGGCGGCTTGTATGTATGAATGCCTGTATGCCACTACCATGTAAAGCTCTAAGAAACACAAACCCTGCTGATATCTTAGTCATGTGTAGGTGCTTGGCATCAATGTTATTAAAGGCCTATATGAACATAACTTGCCAAAAGTTACAGCTATTTAGTATTTACAGCGCTTTTTTAACACTTAGGGTGTATTTATGTTTTTTTTTTGTTTTGCAAGACATCGGAATGATAGGATGCTAGGATGATTTTTGAGTGATCATGTGAAACTGAGGACTGGAGATAAAAAATTCAAAAAGAAACATTATTTATTGACAGTATTGCTAGTGTTCCTCTATATTTGATCAAATAAATGCAGACCTGTGAGCATAAGTGAGCATATTTTTTTATGTTGTGCCATTTGCTTGCAGTGCAGGATGTGTGTAAAACAGTTAATTGGCGTAGTGTTCATTGACATTTAATTCTTGTAATGTTCGTAAATATATGCAAATATCATAATTGTGTGGTACATAGTGACAGAGTTTAAACTATGTTCCATTTAACCATCAAATTATGTCATAAAAGCACTGAAATGTTGAGCCTGAATGAAAAATCAAGACAATTTAACACAAAATGGACTTGTCTCTAAACCACTGCATCCAATTAAAGATAAATTAGAGGATGTGTTGACAAATTATTGTGAATGTTAAGTACACAAGTTTTACATAAGTTTGAACAAATGGTACACATTTGTACATTTGCACTACATTAATCAGGAAAGTGAAAACGAGTTGAATTTTGAAAAGTTTAATATTTAAAATGAAAGGTGATATGAAACAAACTCAGGCATTGTACATGTGGTGTCTTTACTGCTGTGGATTATAGCTTTCAGAGCTTCCAGAACCCTTGCAGCATATGAATGTGTTTAAGAAGATTTAGCCTTGAAACGTGATTCAGAATTGTGGAGGAAACTAGTCCCAAACTAACTAGCAACAACAGGCTCTTTGTATTGTATGATTTGTTTTAAAGTTTCTTCAAGCTTATTGTGAATGGATGTAAATCCATTAGTTTGTCAGATGTCTCCTCAACATCAAGGAGAATACCTGCATTTTGGATTATACGGAGAAAAGTAAAAAAAGCAGTTAATCTCCAGCAGATTTCTAATAGGGTTAGGTGACCTTCATGCTGGGCTTTTAGATCAGCTCTCACAAAGAAGCGGAGATGCGCTGGGAGCTGAGGACTGATACTTGACAGACCAATACCAAACGCTACAGGAATCACCAAAGAAACGCTCTCTGCTTGGTTTTCAGCAGGGAGCTCTGATTCGAATGGCTGTTTAAGCATGCTTAAACACGTAGAAGACCCCTTGATCTCCATCTCTAACTGTTTTATTACAGATGCACGTGCTCTTCCCAGTGCTCTCTTCTGCAAACATCAGCAGTTCAATACTGAATAAATTCTCCTTCAAATTTTGATGTAAATTAGTTTGTGAATGGTGGGCATGAAAAACAGGTTGTTCTTTATAAAATCCTTTTCACTGTTTTTTAGGAAAATATGGGGCTTTCAAAAGGGGTGCAAAGTTTTTTGGGGAATTCAGTTTTTCAGTTTCTATTTTCTAGACTCTGTTTTAATGACTATATTAAATGTAATTAATCAAAAAAGCATGTCTAAATAATTGAAGTCATAAAATGTATTTTTATTTATTTATTTTTTTTTTTTACCAATTTACCAAATTTTTACCAAATTCTGTTTTACATTAATTTTATGTATCTTAATGGTTTCATTAACTAATAATAACGTTTTTTATTCATTTCTTACTTTCCCACTCAGAAGTACTGTGTTGTGTTTTCACATTATTCTGCTTAATATATTTTGGTAAATAATTTTTAAGTTAAATATTCCTGTTAAAATAATCCACAGTGTCTACATCACAAATCTTTTTTTAATTAACAATTCATTTGTGCATAATATATTTAATTTTTCTTTTTCTTGCATCGTAAATGACCTTGTTTCAATCTGAAACCGCAGACTTCTCTCTGGTGATGTATGCCGGACCTCTCCATCATAATGTGGAAGAAAAGATCTGCCTTACCTTTGATTTAATTGCAACTTCATTGTCAAGTCTACATAAAGTATTCTGGATAATTGTCAGTGACATTAAATAAATGCCAAAGGAACCCCCCCCCCCCCCCCCCCATCGACAAAAGTATACTCATAGTCTGTTTGTTTGGGCATATTTCTGAGTGGTAGAGTGTCAGCATTAGCATTATCTGTCTGTGTGGATTGATGGTGAGGTGATGGGCTGATGTGCCTGTTGGAGAACAGTTAGATTTGTCTTGCTAATGAGAGCTGCCATGAATGCAGAGATCAGGTCTCAGCCTGGAGCAGGATGGGAAACAGACAGCACTAAATGTCCTATGAAGGGCGTACTGCTGTCGTACCTGCCCTTGAGTGCCCATGAAGAAAGATATCCAAACAGGATGCTGTTGGAAAACAAAACAGCATGTGGATGCACTACAGGAAGATAATAATGTGTACAAGGGTGACAGATGGTTTAATTCCAGGGCTGCATGAAATTGCTTAGCATTTTATTCATGTATTTATTTTTCTTTATTTATATAGATATATATGTGTGTGTGTGTCATAAGATAAAATTTTACAAAACTGAGATGTATACATCATATGAAAGCTCTCTTTCTATTGATACATGGTTTGTTAGGACAGGACAATATTTGGCCGAAATACATCAATTTGAAAATCTGGAATTGGAGGGTGCAAAAAAAAAAAAAAAAAATCAAAATTAAAATACTGAGCAAATTGCCTTTAAAGTTATCCAAATGAATATCTTATTAATGCATTTTACTAATCAACAATTACATTTTGATATGTTTACAGTAGGAATTATACAAAAAATCTTCATGGAACATGATCTATACTTCATTTCCTAATGATTTTTGGCATTAAAAAAAATAAATAATTTTGACCCATGCAATGTATTTTTGGATATTGCTACAAATAAATCCCAGTGACTTAAGACTGGTTTTGTGGTCCAGGGTCACACACACACACACACACACACACTCACACACACATATATATATATATATATATATATATAATCAATATGGTATTGTGTATATATATTGTTACATTAAAAAATGTCACCAGAATTTTCACCAGATGATTTGAATAGTTATTTGGATTTTTGATTTTCTAGGTAACTGCACATGCATAAAAAATAACAAAATATATTATTGAAATATTTAAAAAAGCTGACCTATTATTATTTTTAGGATTAGACAATGTAGGAGAATGGTTTATAAGTTTTTGTACCCATTTTAAAAATACTAAAAAGAACTATATTGTACTATACTATACAAAATTCAAGTATTATAATTACATTTTAAGCGTATTTGTAAAATAACATTACTAATATTTGTTAATTTTATTTTCAATCCTTAAACCATTAAGGTTTCTAGCTGGTTTCAGAGTAAAGCGTGGTACTGTGTTTTTGTGCACACTCAAACACTATATCTCTGAAATCCCAGTGGATATATTTATTTCTGCTGTATATCAAATTATGCATTAAGCCATATCATGATTAGGCTTGCTGCGATAGTCAGTGTTTACAGTGATACCAGTGTGAAGCCTAGTTCAGTTAGAGAACAGACACTACAAGCAAAACCGACTGGCTGCTCAATGCAGTGCATCACGGATCAGTTTTCATTTATCACGTGAGTAGAGCTGACTGACAAAATAAGTGAGGTGAGAAAGACAAAACGATGGCGGAAGAGTTTCAAAACAAAATATTTGACTTATGACATTTGTCTAAGGTGATATTTTTTGTTGTAACTTTTCTTTCTTATTTCATTCCACAGTTGCTCATTTTTATTTAAAGGGGTCATATGATGATGTTTAAAACCATTTTAAACAACATTACAAACGAGGCATTTGTTGCATCCAGTGGAGACATAATTCATGACTTAGTACTGACTTTACGCATCGTGTGGCATCTCGCTTTGTAAACATAACACCATGTCTGCATTTGTGATCGGAGAAATGACAAACAACACGCACTACCCTTCACTGCTCAAAACTTGCGTTTGCATAGTAAGTAGAGCTGCACTAATCACAGTTTTTGGTAGATGTCGTACAGCCTTAATTCCAGCTACATTTAATCACGAAATTTAATTAGAAAAAACCCTTAATAACATATTGTACTGAGAAATGATAATTTACACAGCCTCTTATTTTTCAAAACAAACATTTGTAACTATTGTACAAATTATTGCACTTTTACGGAACTCCATAACAGTAAATAGCGACCACAAATGTAAAGAATTTTCAGTGAATAATTGCTTAAATTTCAATCTATTACTTACACGAATCTATCGTATGTCTACTTTTTATTGTGCTTTTTTCCTTTTTGAAGTTGGAGGGCCTTAGATTTGCAATCTGTTTTCATTGTGTGGAAAAGAGCAGCGCATTCTTCAAAGCATCTCCTTTTGCTTTCCTCTGATACAAGAAAGCCATACAGGTTTGGAATGACACAGACATTAGTAAATGATGACATGATTTCATTTTGGAGTGAACTATCCTTTAACTTTATGGAAAAGCTATTTTTTGTTGACACCTTTTATTACAGTACTCATGTGAAGAGGAAGATGTTTATTTGTGTCTGGGGTGTTTTGAACAGTCTGAAAAAGGAAGTGAAACCCCCTCCCTGTGCCCTCCACTCTATTCTCCAGAGTGGGAGAGAGAATGATTCAGAGCAGCACTTTATGTGATTATTTATTTATTGATGTGCTGTATGGTTTCCATGGCAGTGGGTATAATAGTGGGCAGAGAAACATTCACTCTCCTAGGCACTCAGCCCTCTTTTACTTGAGCTGATGATTTATTTATAAATATTCTGTGTGCTTTTCATGGCTGTCCATTAAAGCCAGTCGCTTAGTCTGTGGCAGGTACATTTCTAATTGATCTCTGTGAGTTTCTTCAAGCTGTATGGGGCCACCATCACTTATCCTCTCCATCTTTGTCTGTCTTATTATATGGAGCTGATAACAGACTTGCACGTCTTCAATGGATGTCTAAGAACCCTGGAGTGCACACTTTAGTTGTTCTGGGTTGGTATCATCTTGAAGATGAGGCTTATGGTTCTCTCAGACACTTCAGCAGACACCTAAGAGGCCCTTAACTTTGTCCTAAAGGACCTCTCAATTCCCTCAAGAGAAATGGTTCAGGCACATAGATTGCAGTGTTCTAGTGATGAAAGAATTTGGAAAAATAAAGCCATCTAGTATTATAAATTCATAATGCATTTGACCCAAACTTGTGCCAGTCTCTAGAGTCATTCTCGTAAACTCATTCAGTTATGTGAACAAAAACACTTGACAAAGTAATCGGAAGTATATCATTATATATGATTTGTGCATCAAGTCTTAAAAGGACAGCAGTCTATACCAGCTGCTGTCTGTCATTAAAGGGTTACTCTCCCCAAAATGAAAATGTTGTCAATATCCATTCCGTTCCACACCCGTAAAAGCTTTGCTTGTCTTCAGAACTCAATTTAAGATATTTTAGTTAAAAACCGAGAAGCTTGTAAATTACGTAAATTACACTGAAGGATCCAGTGAAGTATGAAACGCATCATCAGAATACTCAATATTCCATCAGTGGTTCAATCTAAATGTTATAAATTGACGAAAATACCTTTTGTATGCAAAGAACCCCTGTGTCTTTCTGCAATCACTATTTTTGACTAAAATAGTGTTTCTCTGATGGAGTGTTTTTACAATGTCATTATATTTTGTGCACATAATGTTGATAAGTTACAATAGGTAAACATGTCATCATTGCGGACATGACCAAAAATTATCCACTGTTCTTCAGTCAAATTAAAGTCTGTGTAAAGTCAATATTAAATGTTATTAACCAGCCAGCCAAATTTGAATGGGAATTTTTTTTTTTATTTATAAGTAAATAAAAAAAAAAATGCCGTCCACTCTGCTCTTAAATGCTGGGGGCGTGTCTGCTCGCGGCACTGAAACCATGCCCACTCACAGCAAAGCTGCAGCCTCTCATCTGTTTTCCTCAAGCAGCTTGCTTTAAATAATGAGACCAAACTCAGTTATTTTGTAAATTATAGCAATCACGCAACGCGACAAAGGCATAGCTAGATAGAAAACTGTAGGCTGAAGTATCTAACGGTAATGACGGTAACTCATGATTAAACAGAGGAACCACTAATGCTTATACGCTCTAGTTACTATGTGTGTGTTCGCAGAACGATTAGCGTTTGACATCAAAGTACCGCGAGAGTGTGTGCTCTCTATAGCTCTCAGTGTAATGATGTCACACAGCGATAAGTCTGTGCAGTCAGTGCTGCTTCAAGTTGAACACAGCTCGTATAGTTTCGTGGAAGAGCAGTGCTTAGTGTCTCAATTGCATCACAGAGCTTCCGATTTAGACCCTTCCAATAAACCCTGCTCACGAAAAGGGTATAACTCCACCATTAAGTATTATATAGTTCTCAGTAGGGCTGGTCCGAATACCATTTTTTGAGCTTCGAGTATTCGGTAGTGATCAACATCAAATATTCGAAGCTTCGGTGGGAGGGGGCTGAATATATTCTTATCTCTAAAAAAGGTAGAAATCTCTCCGTGCCTCTGTTTGTTGCATTTTTATGTCGAGAACCGTTCATCCAACTGCTGCGGACGCAAGGGAGTGCAAAGTCACATTTTTTTGTAATATGGATACAGGCAAGTCACGACACTTTCAGAATGAATAAAACTTTAATAAATTAAAGAACAGC
>JAUMHR010000062.1:8919685-8942191 GCA_032361145.1 Enteromius fasciolatus | reverse complement strand
CCCAGGATTAACCGCTAACCCCAGGTTTCAAATAAGCAGTGTGAAACATGATTACAGATAACCCAGGATTCCGTTTAACCGGGGTTTAGGCTAACCCTGGGTTAACAATTTTAAGTGTGAAAAGCCCTTTTGTTCCAGAGTTATAGACTGAATAACATTTGGCTAACGTTAGCGTAGATGCTAAATGGCATACTGTTTTGTGCCAAAATTAAAATTTCTACTTTTTTTGGGATAATTATTAATATTCAATGGACTAGGACTATTTTGCAAAAGTAGGTTTAGCATATAAGTCAATTTTGCGGGAAAACTGTGCGTCATAGAGCAAAACTATACACTTTTATTCGAGCTATTCCAAGGATTGCAATGATGTGACATTTTTGAGTCTACATCAAACGGTTTACGAGCTACAAACAAAAATGTCTACAATGTTTGGTTTTACGCTGTAGCGCCTCCTTCGTGCTCAACCCCCAGAAAATTGCAGGAAACACAATGGCGATATGCCTGCTTGTGTAATGCTAGCATGTACAGGGCCTCTGTATACGCTCACTCACATGTTTCAACTTGTGAAAGATTTAAAAGTGCCAAAAAACACGCAATGTGAGAACAGGTTGAATCTCTCAGTTTCTCATCTCCTAATGCCATACTGCGAAGAGTAATAGAGAATCTGGACCTTTCATAGAAGATGCAAATTAAGTTAGCTTCCTGTGCAAGTCTTCACAAATCAAATCAGGAATCATTCTCATTTGGGTAAATTATTTTAGCACATTCAAATGTTTCACAGTGCCCTGGTTATTTTTAACAACTCATTAATATTCTCTTAGTGAAGGCAACATAAAATCAAAATTAACCCAGTTAATTCCTGTTTCATTGCTGCTTGTAGTGTGGATGATACATTTGGTGCATTTTATTCCAGTTTTTGTCTTCATAAATATTGATTGATCGATCACTTTAACCATTACCCAAATAGTTGTTTTCAGTCTGGTTTCTATTATGGTTTGTAACACTTTGCTTTTGTTGTCCAATCAATTCCAGATGAATAAAATCGAGTTCAGTTGTATTTTTTACAAAAAATTATGAATTTATGAATACGAATACTTAAATAACACAAGTCCTCTGTATTATCTGCATGCATAAAATATTAAAAAAGCAAATGCATCAAGACTGACCGTAAAAAAAGTACTCAAACAACTCTTGACTCACTCTGAGAAGACATGTGAGTCACAAGTAGCCATTACAAGTTACTCCCAGAGGTCATCCAAGTGGGCATAAATAAATCTGATCATACACGCTGCCCACAGACAGAACACGCTGTGACAGACTGAAGCTCTAGATTTTATACAAAGAGAGAGAGAGAGCGGGCAACCTGCAGACTTCAAGCAACACAATACACACAGCACACCAAGTTAAACTTTACTGGAGGACAGCACTTAATCTTCAGACACTTTTAATGAGGGGCAGAATAAAATGAGATGCAGATCAAAAAAGGACGGCACAAATGACAGTGTAAGTGGGCGGTGGAGACGAGCGAAGGAAGCGTCTCGTTAAGGATGAGAAGAATCGTGCATGCCGTGACTCGCTGCAACAGATGTGGACATCGGCGACTAACGATGCCGACCTCATGCACACTCACAAAAGCACTGCAACTTTTCTCCCTTAACTCTCTCCCTGCTGCCCCAATTGCTGCTTCTCTCTCTCTTTCTCTCTCTCTCTCGCACGCTTGCTCTACGTGCAGAGCGCTGCAGACAAATGGTGCATGCCTCTTTCGCTGCATGGATATGACAACATCAAAGACTCTGCATGCGATGATGGCTGGATGGAGAAGGACCGTGAGAAAGAGAGACTACCTGGGATGAGGAACAATGCCACCTCGCATCCATGATGGCAGCCTGGCTACACTGTCTGCTTCCTCTACACAGCTTTGCTTTTCTGTTTAGGTGAGAGTTTGTCCTCTCCCCCTCTCTGATCTCCCCGTCCCTGCTCCTAGAGCAATAAAAAAGCCCCACACCAGTAAAATAAAGTCCGCTTTGTCAGATCAAAAGTGATGACTGGAGAAGTCCTACTTTGGTAAGCAGATAGGGATGATAAATTGTCTGTGCATCAGGAGAGACTATGAGTGCCTTCTACAGACTAGAAGAGTGAGAGAGAGAGAGAGGGAGGGAAGGCGTAAGCGAGGGAGAAAAGAAAACGAGAAAGATACACACGGATAGAGGCGGGAGAGAGAGAGGGAAAATACGGTACGACTGCAAGCTTATCACCTGACTTGGCTCAGCCAATCATCATCGCCGCTCGGCTTGAGGTTGCTAAGGGTTTCTCAGTTGGAGACATTTTATTATAGCGGTTTTTTTACAAAGAGATGGATGTGTGTATATGGAGAGCAGCGAAAGATGGGGGGTTGGGGGGTGTGTGCACACACCTTCTGCCCTGCCATGAAACTCCACAGAGGCACAACCTACAATCTAACATCAAACGCGCATGCACACTCTCAAAATACATTTGAGAAAGCGAACGTTACAAAACGGATGGCAAAAGCTCCGTGTTTTCATCTCAACCGGCTCTCATGATCCTCTGGGACCTAGGGTTATTCAGCTCCATCCAAATGCCTCCGCCAGTTAAACTAACCAGCATGAATGCTTGTTTAACTCGCATTCAAATTTGTGCTTTGGGCACATACACGCCTACTGAGAAAGGAGGGGCGGAACAGATAAAGACAGATATGTTTTATTCGCACCGTGGTCAGTCTCACGGGACTCTATTTGTCCCCTGCGTCGGCACAATCTGAGCATGGGCACCAAACGCTACCATACATTATGAATGCGACAATTCATAAAAAAGGACAAAAAACAAGCCAAGGTCTTTGACGGCGACGCACATTAGATATGACAGGTGGCAATACAAATATCTGCTTCATCATGAAGACTACACAAGTCTTTTGTGAATTAGCAGGGTTGTCATTACCCAGATGCACACTGATTAATAACTGTTTGCAATATCTACCACCTCTGGAGGGAGAGGGAGAGAGAGAGAGGTTGGGGAAAAAAAAGAAACCCATGAAAAGTAGCTGAGCAGCAGTCCATTTTATTACTCTCTTTGTGCCAGCTCAAACAATCGTATTGATTGACTGATTTAAGCGGTCAGTGTAAATGAGCACTGGGACAACAGTGCATGCAGGGCAAGTCACCGAATCCATTAATTGGACAGGAGTGGGGAAAAAAGGCACAGGAATCTAGACCATTTTAAATCCATCTGTGTTGAACATTGTCCTACCTCATGATGCAACACAATGAAATGAGTGGATGCCTCATTAGAGTACATGTGAAGCTGGACTGTTGTATTTTAGGAGTTGGGACACACGCACATCTAATTGAGGTCAATGTACAGCACTTAAAATAAGAGTAAAAAACATGATTTTCTGGCAATATAAAATGAAGCAATTGGCCCTTGGCCCAAAATTTTGTAATTACTTGATTCATTTTTTTTGAATTAGTTAAAAAATATAATTTTAGAGATATTTCAGAAATGCTGTACATTTGTGTTTTAATTAATATATATATATATATAATATACAGTAGTGCTGTCAAACGATTAATCACGATTAATCGTATCTATAACAAAAGTTTTGGTTTACATAATATGTGTGTGTGCTGTGTATATTATGTATATATATGGAGTACATATTTTGAAAATATTTACATGTATATATTTATATTAATGTAATTTGTATTATATATAAATATATTTAGTAAATAAACATAAAACAAATAACATTTTTCTCGTAAGTATATACGTGTGTGTGTGTGTGTTTATATATTCATCATAATAAATATACGCTATATATATTATGTAAATAAAAACTTTTATTTTGGATCACGATTAATCACTTGACAGCACTAATATAGCATTTTATTTGAAAAGAATAAATCATACATCAGCTACTGTACATCCTAGAGACAATTTTCATATTAATTTCATCCACAAAGTGTTGCTAGGTTAGACAGACACATTCATACACACATAGTTGAGTGCATCATTTCAAATCACAAAAACAAAACAAAATTTTAAACAGTTTCCACATGCAATTTCCATATATATTCCCACAATGCCAGAACTGATTTGTAATGACACAAGGACCACACACTGTAAACACATTACAGTATTTCTCAGTAAATTTTCAACCAAGAGAGAAAAAAAAAAAAACTGACCTATTTTGCATCTGATGGAATCGAATTCACTCGGCGCCAACACAGGGCATCTATAAATGCATGACTCTCACGTGGCACACGCCCACGCTGCCATTTTCTAAGCAGAGAAGTGGTGCTTCACTGCCCTCTGCCCATCTCTAGATCTAAAAGATACCCTGGGGTGTTTAATGACATGCACAGCTCACACAGGAAATGCTAATTTATTATTTAAAGCCCAGCACATAGCCTGACGGCCCACTGCAGCAAGATCAGAACAAACGCACAGGTTCCTGGCATGCCAAATCCCATCGAGCCGAACACCACAGCTGCAGATGTCAGAACAACGGTATCATAAACTAGACAGACCAGCTACATATCCATAAACGTGGTGCTGTAACAGGTAAAATGCAGAGAAAGTATAGTTCAGAGAACAAAAACCAAAGAGAAGGAGTGGGACAGAGGATGAAGAAGATAATGAAAAAGCTGTCACTTCTGAACATCAGTCGTGCGGGTGGTAGTCACAAAGGAAATCAACTTCTGATAGAAATATTAAACATCTCATCTGTCAGTCACAAGCAGACGGTGCATGCATGTGTTTTTCTAAGTATGTTGGGCTCCTTTGAGACGACCTCAGTTGTTTGTTTGTTGTGGCGGCTGTTTGAACAGAAACGAGTAAAACACAACGCTTCTCCTCTTGCTGGCTTTCGATCATTAACGTTACTTTATAAAGCTTATATGCTCTGAGCCACTGTCAGACAATAGCAAAACCAGTTTATCTGAGGATAATCCAAGCTCCAAACGTCGTTTCAAGATTAAGTATGCTCACAGAGCAGATCTGAAGCCATTAAACAAAAATCAAATCTGGTCATGCATAGTATGCAAAATAATTCCAAAGACTACAGACCTCATTTACACTATGCACAAATTTGCTGTATTACAAGGAAATCAATTGATCTGCACAAAATACTATTTCCTTCTAAAACCTTTGTGCAATAAAAATCATCTACAAAGGCCACGCTGACAATCTGGGAATCAAAATCCTTTTTAAAGCTGGAAACAAACTGAAAGTTTTAGGATTTTTACATTTAAAACAAAGCAATTTTATGGAATAAAATAGATTAAGAATATTATACTTGAGCTCGCTAATCAAACATTAATTATTTGGGTCAGTGGTGTGACGCTTTCTTGTCTATTAAAAATTAATATAGAAAACGACTCAAATTCACATCTTCTTTTAATGAGCATGTTTTTTGATTTAAAATATTTTTGGTTAACTAAGACTCCCTAAAAAATTAGAATGATTAAATATCTAAAAATCCATAAATGAATAATTCATGATAGTTAAGAACACTTTTATTTTATTATTATTATTATTTTTTAATAAGTATTTAATTTTTTTTACAGCACATTCCATTTTTAATTAGCTGATTAAATGTAATATTTTTTTTAGAATTCCTAAACACCATATAAAACGGTCATAAAGGTGACAGGTGTTTTAAACTAGATTCTCTCTTTTAGACATTTTTAGGTGCGAGCACCATTATACATCACTGACCCATATAATTGAATCTAATCAAACTATAATCAGTTAATTTTTCCAGTTCCTCCAATCAACAACCTTTAATACAGATTGAGCAATTAGGTATTTATGTAGCTCACTGTTCTTTACCATAATGCACAGCAATTTTCATACTCTTGAGCGCCACTTAAATTCCTTCAGCCCTTTTACTTCCAGATCTTGGCTAATTCGAGGATGTTTAAGGGGAAGACCTCGACGGACACTCTGGAAAAGTGTTAGGAAGATGGAGAGCCCAAGAAGTTCCATTAGCTCTTATTACAGAGAGCTCTCCGGTCTAATGGCCGCTCCAGTCTAATGGGCATCACAAAGGCCTGTAATCAAAGAACCACAAACTCCTCTTTCATTTCGCATCCCTCTCCATCCAGCTTTTATCATTAATTAGATATTAAAAATCCATCTTAAAAAAAATGAAACCGTTGATTTGAACAGCGCAGCTGTGCTGAGAGAGAGAAAGAGAATGTAATGGATGATAATGGAGCGCAGATGGCGCAAACTTAGAGAGCGGTGTAGACACTGCTGTGCCGAGAAGAGAGGAGTCTCAGATTTCCATGGCAACATTTACCATCAACGACGGTGTGCGGAGGGCGGCGAGCCCACCATTTTGTAATGCAATCCACACACGAGGCCATGATAAGCCAACATCACGATTGGGCGCTAATAGATCGAAATATCTGTTATTGCACAACTATCGCTTTCACACGACGTGCCTGGAGTGCCCTTGAGCAGGGAGGTAATTTAATATGCAGTGCCAGAATCAGTTTTAACCATATCAAATTACGATTTTATTGTTGTGGAGGCTAAATCACAGTGCGTGAAGTCACGCACGAGGAGACGAGACTGAACTGGCCTTGGCAAGCCTGTCAATCACCCCGCTCAGCCTCCTGCTCTGACATGTAATTACAGCGCCACCGTAATTAGAGCTCACTGTCAGGGCCCTGAATGATGCCTCGTGCTCCGCTCGGAGAGAGAAAACCTGCGAGTTGTAAAGGAGAAAGCATGTCCACCTACACGCCACTCATCTTCCCTGCTGATTTCTCCCCTTTATGGCCCCGTTCCATTTGCCGGTGGGTTCTCTCTGTTCATGCAGACTTATTGACTGACTCTAGACTCCCGGCACACTCTCTCTCATCCTGAGCCACAGCACATCCCCAAAAGAAACAGGCCAATCACTTTATGTCTGAAAGCAATTGAATTGTGCTAGGGCCGAAACCCTTTGCCGGTTCGATAATGTGCGATCCAGCCACGGGCTTGTCTTTAAGTGCCCTGGTCTTAGTCTCGAGGCCTCTTTTGCTTGAGAGAGCACGAAGTTCAGTCTAAACCGGCCTCATTGCTGTCTGGGTCACTTATTGAAACACCACTTATAATGTTTTGGATGGTAAAAGAGAAACTGAGCGAGTGTACGCGAGAGGAATAAAGAGCGAATCCGAGAGTAATGATGTAGACGGCCAGTAACAGCACCGAGATAAAACACAACACACTGACCCAGACAAAGCACGGCCTGTCTGTTGCAATCTAAATGCACCGATCGATTCAGAATCTCTTTGTGACTTCTTCATGACCTTTTTATGGTAACTGGACAAAATCATTCAAAGCGAAACCTATTCAACTGAATTATTTAGTTCAATTTGTCAACTCAGAAATCAGATTTAGTTATGATATGCAAGTTCGTTTTTTCTCTTACCTAAAAGCAACACCTAGCATATTAATTAGAGAACTAGCACAACATGCTTAATGGCATGAGAAATTTCTAAACTTTTCAAAACCACATTTTAAAGGTGCGCTCAGCAATTTTTTCCTAATTAAAAAGTTTCACACATAATCAAACAATGCTACTTTGGGAAAAAGTTTATGTAAACATCAATAATAACATCATGTGCACTCACATGGGATCAACAATAATAATACTAGTAACCTAATAAAAGCTGCTTTATTTCAAATTAAGCAGGCAGCCTCATGGGGGTGGACTTATTTTGCTTATGGAATAAATGAAACATGTCTGACAGTATGCTTTCATACCGACAGCGTTAATGCTAAATTTCGGTCATTATGTGATAAATCCATAATAACCACCAAAAGGTATGACGATCACTGAGTGCATCAGAAAAATGAAGGCAAAACCATAGCGCATGTCACATTCCGACAAGGAAGGAAAAAACATTGAACTTCAACACCAGCTTTCACAGAATAGCAATTAGAATAAAGTGGCCGCTGACCTGTGGAGTTGTCGTCTGCTTGCCTTGGCGGTTGGATGCGGTCGTAGTGGTGATGTCGGTGATGGAGGGCGACGTTTCTGAGCGGTTTCCTGTGGCGGAGGCGCTGGACTGGGGCGTAATGGAAGAAGAGGGCATATCTCCCACCAGTCGGGCGCTACCCTCCACACGTACGTTGGGGTCGCCCTCGGCGGCCATGTTGAGCACTTTTAGGCCATTGTAGTAAAGCCCTGAGAGCTGGCCCTGGAAGGGCCGACTGCCCTTCTCCCAGCCTCCGATCTTTATGGTGGTCTGACTGTTGAAGATGGTGAGCTGCCGACCTGCCGGGGAAGAACGTTACAGAAAATACAAGAGTGTTCAACGGCCCGCTCCCCCACGCCATAGAGACGCACACATACACATGCACACGCTAACAAACATAGACACGCACACACACACACACACACGAGAAAACAGAACTGATGGAAGTCCTGATGGTAAAACACACAACAATCGCAACCTTATTTTCCCTGGGGATCATGAAGCAATAAATTACACTAATGCTAACAGCAACACTGGTAATTTATCGACTGTAATTTAATGGCTGCTGTTGGCACAAAGTAAATAAATGAAGGGGATGAGAAAGCTGGGTCCCAAAAAAAATCAATGGGACTTTGCTAAAAGGACAATCAAATATATACTAAGATGAGAGACAAAAATATTCTTCATCTGTACAAAGTCCAAATTTCCCCCTTTTTCGTGTGAGCAAATTACTGTTAATCAGTAAATACAGCAGTTTATTGCAAATTACTGTATGCACAGGTCTAGTAAATTTGATTGAGATTGCCTTTCAGCAAGGGCAATGGCAATTAAAATTAATTAGACTGAAATAAGGTTTATGTGAGAATGGCTTTACAGCTACATGACACAGTACAAATGATTCATCATGGTTATAATTCCATTGAAAAGGGAAAGCAAGAAAACAAGCAAACTTGAAAACAAATCACTTTGAACGATTTAATTTGTTACATACATTGCAGCATGCATTCAAGTCTTTTCCCTTCTTGTGTGTTTAACTTGCTTGTTAAAGGGACTTCATATCTGATGCCAATAATCATTGAAGCTATTTAAGAGACATTTGCTTTGAGATTTTAACTGTGCACTTTAGCAGTTTCCAAAAGAAATATGTTTAGCATGACAAGAAGATATGCAGATATAAATTAAATAGTGTGTGTACATCACTATGAATTCAAATAATTTCCACTGAGGACATGTACTTTAATTAGTCATTTATATTATTACAGCTGCAAAATAACATTATTTAAATAGGTATTTTAATGATGTAAACATATTTTGTTAATGATTGAACTAACTTCAGTTATCAGTATATTACCAGTCCCTTTAACCTCTGACAGGTTTACAAGTACAGTATAACAACACATTATTGAACTGTACAGTGCATATATTACAAACTACATTTGTTTAATTTTTAAACTTGGTTATACAGGGGATTTATGTTTTAGATGGTTTATTTGCTGTGCAAAATATCACTTGCTTATGATCAAATTATCTTTTATTTAAAGTTTTAATCAGTGTTTTTACCTTTGTCGAGTAGCCATTCGTCAACTACTCGACCAAGCCGATATGGGATTCGCTGTCTAGCAATCGCCAGGCGTTCGTTATCAATGTTGCCTTTAAAGTTTAAAGAGACATTTCATTGTTAAAAATCTGAAAGGTCAAAGATTAAAACCTACAGTGAAACATATGCCTTAACTCTCTGTTTTTTTCTTCTTTTTTTTCCTCTTATTTTCTTTCTTTCATTTTTTTTTTATTTGGAACACCAAGGTTGCATACATAAGAATGATGAAGCTTTTCATTCAATTAAAATTTAAGCAAACAAATTAACCCTATTTTAATAGAAGCATTATGTTAAATATGCACCTACTCTTCTCGTGTTAAGAGAAACCAACCAAACTCAATCACGTTTATACACAATATCACTCCTTTACATAATACATTTACAAAATAGTAATCTTTTAAATCTTTTTAGCAGATTTTTCATCTAGTTATACATGAAAACTAGCTCATTTTAATCTAAATATTGACATTACAGTACATTCCAGCGTTTTGCAACCAATTTGATTTTAGCTTCACATTTGCTATCTAATCTAAGGTATTTTCAGTCATTTTTGATATGATAAATCTCACATTATCAGATCACAATACATTTAAAAACATCAAAGTAGCAGAAAAAACACTCAAAGGATTAAAGCAACAGGAGGATTATCAGTTCATCAGTAATGCATGTAAGATCAGTTCATGTTTCCCATGTGAATTTGAAATTGCTCTGACAAAAGCTTTGACCTCAGAGATGTCTGTATGCAAACATTCAGGCGCTCGTTCCCTCCGGTGGGCTTAGCAGAAGCTGTGCTTAAATGCAGATATTTATGCAACATGTCCAGGTTGAGGCAGCTACGATAGCTCTATTCAATTGAGATTATTTGAAAACATTTACTTCACTCCCATTACAACCCACACATAATTACCACTCCTGACTTTGCTGGAAAATTCAACATGAACCTGACTTGCCTAGATTTCCAAAGAGTATAATTACGCCTCACAATTTTACTCTATGAGCCATTAACTTGTTATTTGTCAGTCAAAAATGAGTCTCGCTCTCTCTATATGTGATTAAAATATGAATGCATGAAAATGTTTCCTCAACGAACAAGAGTAAAGAGTCAGCCTGAAGGCTATGATGTGAGAAATTCAGAGTGAGAATTGCTAGCAAATTTCCATTCTAATGTGTCCTCATTTCCTTTATGCAGGATATATGAAAAAATACTGAAAATTCTATCAACCACCATATAACTTTCTTTCTAATAACATAAAGGACATTTTTGTAAATATATTCTTTTTCAAGAAAAGAAAGTGAATACGAAACAGTTTTGGTCATCTGAGTCATCTGATTATGTGGAAAATATCCGCAAAGACATTATTCAAACTATTTTCCTTTGTGTTCTACAGAAGAATGAATGTCATACAGGTTTGAAATGACAAAGGTGAGACATTTTTGCAAATGATCCCTTTAAAATACCAAATTTAATCGTATACCACCTCACATGAGTATGGCTGCTCTAGTCGACTGCACTTTTGAGGTGAAGCTCTTTATTCTGTATCCGACGCTGAAATGACACGACTAAATTGCTTCTCAAACACAGTACAATACTGTTTTTGATAGGTGATTGTAGAAGAAGAACACCCACGGATGGGGAAATAAGGCTTCCGCAGGGCTGCGCGTAAGGACAGATGGAGTGATTGACTCTGGACTTGAGTTTGAGAACACCTATATTCTGCTGTGAGAGCGGAAAGAACTTTGAAACTCCATTACAATGAGTCCACCTTTCCTTTAACTTTCATTCATTTGTATCCCCCTCCCTTCTTTAATTCTGTAATTTTCTCCCTCCTACCATGTGCAGTCAGGTCTAACTGTGATTTATGTCCACTTGTGCACTTTACCTAGAGTAATCAAGGGTGAAAGGAGTAATTTGTCTCAAATCATAGCTTAAAAGAAACAAGACAGGAAGGGGAAAAAAGCAATAGGAGCTCTTGGAGCAGGATGTACCGGATGACTAAGGGCAAGTTGTGCGCATGATTGCTTGAATGCACATAAACACCCACCCACCCACTCGCACACACGCAGTGGTCATGTTCTGTTTAAATGAGGGGGCAGTTGCCCGAGGGCCTCTCAGTAAAGTGAAAATGACTGGCTTGTTAGCTTAGCATGCTAACAGTCTGAGCACTCTTCCTTTTGTAAATATTAGATACATTCCTGTTGCAACAAATACTTCTAAATAAGCAAAAGGCAACATTTGTGTGCTTTTATATCTGCTCTGCATCCATTTGTAATGTTAGGCAGTGATTTTCAAGGACAGCAACAACACCTCAATTTATCCCTCCGCCAGTCCAAACCTCATGCTGTGGCCATTTTGTGCCCAGCAGTAGCTGTGTGACGGTAATTCTGTCAGGAACATTGCATTTATTACTATTTCTTTTTTATTCTTTATGAAAAAGGTCTACATAAGTGCTTGGGTCTATTTAAAATGTCTACAGATGGTCAGGTGATTTTAAATGCTATATAGGGGGTTTCGCCCCTTACCTTTCATCAAAGTGCTTTTAAAAATCTATGATTACCTGAGCTGTCAGAACTCTTAGAAATCTTTCCATCACATTCGCTGAAAACGGCAACTGCAATTTGTTTCAATGTCAATCCTTGCCTTAACAGTCATTAAGAATTATTGTTACATTAAAGGGATAATTCACCTAAAAATTAATATTGTGCTATCATTTATTCACCCTCATGTCGTCCCAAACCCGTATGACTATTTTTGTACAATGAAAGTGAGTAGAGTCAAGTAGAGTTGTTTTGGTTTGCATTTAATATATAAACAGCCAAATTCATAAAAAAGAACATTAAGAACATTCTAGATATAAGGATGTACACCTGATGTACATTCAGTGACATTAAGGTGCTATTTTGAATAAAGTTTAAATTTAATTTGATTTACTTTTTTGGTCTCACTTATATAAGGTGGCCTTAACTGTGTACAATGCACTTTTTGTGAACATACTGTACATCTTACATATATATATATATTATATAACCTATATGTAGATACATCAGTATTTAATTTCTGCAGTTACACTGACCCATCCTTTACACCTTAACCCACCCTTAAACCTACCCAAACCTGTCCCTAACCTTACCCGTATCCCACCTCAATAGCAGCAGTGTTTTGCAATACATTAAGACCACAATAAGTACATTGTACTTATTTTTTATGCAAGTACAGTACATAGTGTTTAGGGCCACCTAATATAAAGTGTGACCTTTTAACAGTAAAACAGAAAAGACTTCAGGGAGATGAATTGATGAGTAAGGAGTTAAATATAGTAAATTAAATATTACAATACAATCAGTGAGGTGAAAGAATGACAGCACAGGTTAAGAGCGGGAGGAAAATAGGCATGCTTTCTTTGTATGCTAAAGCTATACTAGTTACAGAACTAATTGCTCACGATAAACAAGCTTCCCATTTTGTTCTCCCTCGTTGTCAATTTAAATTCAATGCATTTATTATCTCGTCTAAGGCAGAGCAGAGTCAATCAAGCGCTGATTAAAATGAAGCGGTCATGACTAATTTTCTTTTTTTTTTTAAATATTTCAGTGGAAAAGTTTCTTCCATTCAGCCACGGACATAAGATGCATTAGTATTCAGGCAATCACAAGCGCACCGCTCACTAAATCCACAGACACAATGGAAACAGGAAGCTGAGAGAAAATGGCACATTACAATGGCTCCATTTTAACAAGCAATTGTCTTCCACTCCAAATGAAAGTCGCTGCTGGTATTTGGGTTTGTTTGTTTACACTAAAACAATGAGAGGGTCTCGACGAGGAAAAAACAGTACCTCTCTCTCTCTGTGCCTGTTTCTATTTCAATCCCTCTGTATTCTTTATAGTCCTGTTTCCAAGAACTTATGTCTGTTTCTATGATATTTTGTTTCAGCGTATGTCCTAGTTTGCCTAAGCTGTTGTAAATACAAAATGTCAACTCTTGGATTTGGATAATCCTGTTAAGATTCTTACTCTTCTCCAAATTAAATAACGCAAAATGCAATTCTATGTAACCGGTGTATCTACAGCTGCGTCTCACGAGTATACATTAGCATTTTCCCAGCACATTTCGAATTTAATGACAAGTCGTATTGAACTCAACGATGAGCAACGGACGACAGCGTAGCACTTATGGGAAGCATGAGATTTCCTGAGCTTCATTACCACTTCAGTCGTCGAACGCTCAACATTTACCGTCAACAATCTATCACGTCTGCTCTCAAGAAGAAAGACGCTTGCGAAGATCGAGAGCAAATAATCTCTGTAATGGAAGAGATGGTTTAAGAAGAGCTTGAAGTAAAATACAAATTAAAAGACTAATACAGCCGCCTCCTTTTCATCATGATTGACAAACGAGAGCAATGGGATTATTTCTCATCTGTGATCTCTTGTCAAGCTTTTGTCAGGGCTTTTCAGGCGACTGAGAGGCTGGTGAATTTGATAACCCTGGCTCTGACATTTTCAGCCTTCTAAAGCCCCAAGAGCAATCATCTCTGCTGACATTTGGAAAGGATACCAGGGTTACCTTTTTTTAACTGTGAGAAACCACAATCACAGACAAAGGCATTTTGTCCTTAACCCTGTGATTCAGACTCTTTTTCCTGAGCTCTGCCAGTCTTTTATTGTTCCCATTGTGCATAGCTGCATGGCTGAGATTGTATGTGAGTGTGTGTGTGTGTGTGTGTGTGAACATGCGTATAAAGGCTGAGGGCTCTTACCTGTTGGGTAGCGCTCAATGACTGGCAGATCATCCACCTGCAAGGTGGCGTTACCACCACTTCTCGTAAAGCGAACTATGTGGTACTTTCCATCATTTACAAACTTTGAGGTTTCTTCAATGTTTATGTCATCGGTGCCCACATTGAACACCACTTTGATATTGCCTCTTTCCTGTAAAGACAGAGAGAGAGAGAGAAAGAAAAAAGAAAAAGGAAGAGGGCTTTAAGATTATATCATAGATTCATTCTGTTCTGATTCACTCAACAAAACATAAAGTGGTCAGGTTATATGCACTGGCTTATTTTAGCACATGAACATCACATTTAATGATCATCACTCCGTCTTAGCAACCTTGCGGAAGACAATTTTTGATTATTAATAAAGGCTCTCATAGAGAGGCAGCTATACTCCATCTGAACTGGCAGAATAACAGATGTACCGAATTTATTGAGGACCAAACAAGGTGATAGTTTATCAGCCCGTGCACAATTTCTCCTGACAGCACAATGCATCAGAAAGATTTACCACTGCTTTAATTTGCCAGCAAAAGGCGGCATTCATATTTAATAACAAAAATATCTATAATTTATGTTTTTAATGAGCCTATTACATGAAGGAAATGGATAGTAATGAAGAAACTGGCAAGTATTTTTCTTCATTTTAGCAGTTTTGCAATGTTCTTTTGATAATAATTAGCCGGGATATATTTGTCATGTCTGTGTATATAGAGAAAATTTTAGTTCTGACATTTAGTAAATATTACAAATATTAAAAAAATATTACAGTGGGTATTATTGCAGTTGCAATGTGATATGTAAGTGATAATGTACAGTCAGCCAGTCATTATTACAAAATAAATCCTGACAGGTTGATCAGGACACCGTCATGCAGCGGGAGGCCATCTTAAAGTAGTTTATTTTGGATTAATGACCGATTGACTGTACACCATCCTGCTCATTACATGATTACTTACCAATTAAAGACATAAATGGACATGAAATATTGATTGCAGCTGAACTTATTCAATTACAAGAAAGGTCATGCTGAGTGATATGAGAGACATACTATAGCTGATACTTTGTACATTGTTAAATTAAACAACCCAGTGCTGATTATACAAAAACATTATACCGCTTTGTAAAATACTGCGGTACAAATTTTAATAAATGAACATTATACTGTATTACTGATATCCTGCATAGCTGTGTGCAAGTGTCATGTCTCTCTTATGACCTCGTGTCCTCTTCCTTCTCATTTTGTAAAATAATTTCAACTCAATCCCCTTTGAATCAATCCTGCAGAGTGATACAAAACCCCTCAGCTTTGTGTGGGCTTCTGATTTCTAATATATATATATATATATATATATATATATAAATACAACGCAGATGGTAAGACATAAACTCACATGCTAAATTTATGGCAAAACAATATTACCAGCAGCAATCCATAATTTTAAAGGGGGTGGCACGACTGCTGCAGATGTCAAAATAAAATTTACTGTGTCACACATTAAGCCTTGTAAACTAAATAATACTACTTTTTCATTCCCGCTCATGTTCAAAAGTTTCTCAACAAGCCTGCAGGCAGATAACATAATCGAATCACAGGAAATCACAGGAAAAAAAATAACCTTATAAGATTTTTCCCCTTGAAATCAGTGCCTCAAGGCAATATGCTGGTCATACAGAATAATGTGTGACAGTCTCAGTGAAATGGAATCTAATCTGTATTCTGATGCGCCGCTTGTCATTTTCAGTGTAAATTCTCATCAGTGCATGTTTCTGTCTTATTAATGCGAGCAGTGAGAGTGAAAAGACTCCGTGTGCTTCACATCCACACCACTAGATGGCCTCAATCCTTAATGGTTTTCTATTTGATGCGGCTCAGTGGGTGGGATTGTCTTCATCTGTTAATGACAATAAAGCATATTCGTGTGCAAACAATCTGTTCTTGTGAAAGCACATCCTAATAATACTCACTCGATCCACTTGCTGCTCGTCTTATATAAAACAGTAACCATGCCCACTCTATGCTCTCCTTGATGACCTGCGTGCCCACATGCACAACTTAGTTAACTAAAAACTTGTTGCAAACTTGTTAGAACGCTACAAGCCTGCACATGAGCGCAAGCAATTGTGAAAATTGCTATCTGACAAATTTACGACAGATGGAGCCCATTCTTTAAAAAAACCCCACCGTAATAAGCTGCTGTGGGAACGTGTGGTCCTTTCGATTGATTTGTTGCAGATTGCAAAAGCTACATGAGGCATTTCAAAATAATGAAACGAGGTGGGTATGAGAAGATCCCTTTGTGAATTCCCCTAATTCACACCTATCTGCAGGAAGAGAGCAAGCAGAGGACAAATCGCAACACCAGACTTCATTATACCCTCCCAGGAGATGTGTGTTTTTGTCTGGGTACTCACAAGCCCACTCACACACACACACGCGCCCCATGTTGTCATCTCCAGCTGGGCTGAAGCTGGATGTTTCTTCCGCCTCTCACACCCCATAATGAAGACAGACTCTCCCCGTTAGCACTATCCTCTTTCCATCACCGGGAACAATGGGGCAACGTCTCCTTCACCCTCCTCTGCGCTCTCTAACAACATTTCTCCAGGGCCAATCTCTCACTCCCTGCACATCTTTTCAGCTTTGTGGTCAGAGAAGTGATGTGAGAGCTTGACCTGCACTCCAGCGGGCCGTGACACGCCACGCCCTCCTCTAATTGGAGAATGACCTCTCTTTCACCCTTCCATCCAGGCCGCCCCTTCGGGTAGCTGACCTCATCCTTCATTCTGGGTTTCGGCGGCTGGGACCAACACCAAGGGTGGCAGGCCTTTTGAAATCTCGGAAATGACAGCGTTGAATCAAGCACATCCTAGCTAGGGGGAATGTGGACATGGTAATGAAGTCTGCAGAGCTGGGCACATTACTTACAAATTGAAATCCATTACTGATTTCAATTTACATTAGCAAAATCTATTACATTACACATTTTAGCTAATGTAATCAGACTACTTTTAAATTACTTTTGACCTATCTTGTTGTTCATATTGATTTAAATAGGATTATCTTATACCACATTGATATAAAAATAGAAAGAGTAAGAACATATATTCCTTTTGATGTTATCAAAAACACCAAGTGCATTAAACTTTACATTATGGGGTTTTAAAGTGTAATAAAAAGCTAATAATTAAATTAAATGTGACCCTTGACCACAAAACCAGTCATTAGGGTAAATTTTTTTTAAATTGAGATTTATTCACTCAGAAAGCTGAATAAATAAGCTTTCAATGGTTGAATTGGAATCTAAGAGTCCAAAAAAAAAATCACAATTTAAGTTGTCCAAATATAATTCTTAACACTGCATATTACTAATTAAATGGTTTTGACATATTTACAGTAGAACATTTACAAAATATCTTCATGGAACATGATTAATATCCTAATGATTTGACTTATGAACGGTTTTGTGATCCAGGGTCACAAATCATATTTTTCTTTTACATTAAAACTTTTTTTTTTTATTGAATCCATAAAACACTTACTGATAAAACAAATATATATATATATATTTCATGTGTTTATATGCACGTCATGTGACACTTTGCAGAAGTTTGAACATGCAAATGTGATACTTCATAATTGAAATATGCTCAGTATTAGTACAGTACTAAATATAAAAACATATTAGGAGAAAGAAGATCAGATAACCTAAACAGACACAAAGAAATTGTGAATTTGTGTATTTTAATGTGTTTGAAAGACAAATACCTAGCAAAGTAATACATGGTAAAATTACTGACTAATCAATAATTTAAAAAAATTATGTATAGTATATAATGTTGAAACGCTTATTAAACTTGAAAGGATTTTTGTAAATCCAGTGGTCAATTGCTGCGTCACCACCAGACCAATGAGAGATGTAACCGTGTGTAACCGTCCATTAAACTAGAAGGATTTCTGAGTGTATAGAAATTTAAGAGGAATAACAAGTAACTAGCCTGAATACCTATAAATATGTAATCCAGATTACATGTAATCAGTTAATACCCAGCTCTGAAAGTCCATTTCTGAAGTTGGATGAGGGGACTTTCACAGGGGGCTTCTTCCAGTAACTTAAAGTGGGCATAGTTTTAAGAGAGACACCCTACGTCCTACATTCAGTCCCGGGTGTGACAATGTCCCAGTTTCGCAGAATTTTCTGTTAAAAAAAAGAGAAGGCGGCTCTATTATGAATGCCTCAGGGGCTAAACATACGGGAGAGGAGAGCAAAATTGAGCCGTGACACCAAATCCCAGATTATCACAGAATAACAAATGTTTTGGGTGCTGTGCTCATGGATTCGGTGTTCGTTAAATGATCCCTAAAGCGAGCGAAGGATGGGGTGTCAATTTAAAAGGAGGGCTTGGTTCCACACGGCTGCGTCTCGGCTGTTCCTGTCCATCTCAAGCTTCATGTCACCTCTCCACCGAGGCCTGCAGTGCTGCTCTAAATATAAAGAACTAATACAACTGGATTCTCATTAGACTCAATGGGAGTTGTTATAGCAACACTGTTCTCTAGGGTTCTCTCATTTCTTGTAGGCAATTAGATGACAACTACGGTGCCATCCTGATTGACAGAACATTTCATCTACTCTGGAACTGCAACGACGTCCTCTTACCAGACACAAAAATAAATCAGCTTTTCTGAACTTCAGAATATGCAACTTAGAGCTGTAGGTTTTCATGTGCTTATAAATATACTTGTTACCAAATATTTATTTATTACTCAAGACACTACAGGTGGGAAAAAAAAAACTTGTAATCATCACCATGCCCCAATTTGCATATTCATAGTACATTAAGTGAATACATTTTGTATTACAAGTTTACTAAAATGATGTTTAAATATGCAAATGAGGCATTACCTAATTAAAAGTACACTCATTTGCATATGTTTTTCAGGAAATCTGAATATTGGATAAAGCCTTTTTCAAAATTCTTGTTTTGTTGATGTATTAAATGTTCTCACAGAGGGGATTCAGAATATTTTCAGCACTCTGAAAATACTGTCAACAGAGAGAAAATGTATCTTTTTGACCAGGAGTAAAAGATTGTAGAAATCAGGCAAATGATATATGAACAAACAACACTGTAAAAACTTTCATAATATAGATAAAGTAGGAATCAAACGGAAATGTTTGGTGTATGTAAGAGCTACTAAAGTGAAGACTTCTGGCAACAAACTGTAATATAAAAATGTAATATGAAATATATATTGGAATGAAAACAAGTTTTTCCAGTGGAATCTTGGCTTAAAGTGGTGATTTACCAAAAAATGTCAGCTCTTTTTTTATTGAAGACTTTTCCCTCTGTGAAAAATAAGATATTTTGAAGATTTAACTGTTTTTGTATCTATAATAGATGTCAATGGGGTCCAAAACCACCCAACTGACTTCCAAAATACCATCCAAAGAAAACGGCACAATCTGGAACAACATGAGGATGAGCAAACGATGACAGATTTTTCATTTCTGGGTGAACTATCCCTTTAAGCTCTAAATAAATCGATGGAATAATTGTGAAATTAGTAACAGTCAGAACGTTGCATCAAGAGGAGCCAAACACACACACACACACACAAAGGGCTAGGAAGGTTGCTCCGGAAACCTGGAGGACAGAAGAGCCACTAATGATGTGTCTTATTTAGGAAAAGGTGCAGGCAGAAGCTTATGGAGTATGACGGAGTGTGTGTGCCACAGCGGGGATGCTGATCTGCCATGGCATTCAGCTTAAATGAGCTGGTGCATCCAGGAAACCTCAACCACTTTACATAAAGAGCCTCTCAGTAACGCTCAAGCTAATACCAAGGGAATGCGCTTAATTGGATAGAACACCCAGACGTGCAATATACGCTCTCATAAATAACTTGTGTTTGATATTAGATCAAAATATCACACCGTGTGTGACATGCTCCAGAGTGCGTGTGCCCTTCCTTATGTTTGAGCACTGCAGGTTTGGTGAATCAGATAAATTTGTTGTGTCCGCAGAATAATTCCACTTTGGCAAGCAGTTCTTGTTGTTTCACCCCCTCCTTCTCCTCTCTTTCTTTGTGTGTCTCTCTCTCTCCCTTCACTCGCTCTCGCAATCTCTCTTTATCTTCTGGTAAGGACTGGATCTGGTGAGATCATGAATCTTTTTGGCAGCAGAAAGTTCTTTTCCAAGTTTTCTAAAAACTGAAAATAGCACTCTGTCCTAGTTCCTCTCGAACCTGAAAACCACACGCATTCCATGGGCGTTGTCTACAGACAATACCCAAGAAGTCATGCACATCGTTTCCCTACTGCTGAGGAAAAAAAAGGCAAACAATTACAAACGCCGGCCTGGATGCAATATCTCTCACAGACAATATCATTTCATATTACAATCGACAAATCCAAGGCAGACTGGAGCGCTGCTATTTTTGTAGTGATCCTTGTCAACCCGTCACTGGGCTTCAATAGTAACACGTTCTTTCATGCATCGACTCTAATCTGAAGAAAAAAGCGTGGTAAACATTTAAAAAAAAAAAAAACGCAAAGGAACGAGTGGGCTGAGTTTGTCACAAAGAGAGCATTTAAAAGAACACCTGTCTCTTTTATTTTGATGAATAAATTTAAATATTCGGCTTTTACTTCTGCTGCCATCTGTCTGCTTATCCTTTCAGATACTAAAGATAGCAAAGGCACGGTTTGCCATATGCCGCACTTATTCAAGGAATGGCTGACGAAGACCAAACATTAAATCGTCTGTGGCCAGTCAGACTGTTCTCCACGCCACTCGTAAATTGCATAATGACCTGGCATATAGTTTGACGGTATGTAAAAATGACAGAACGCATGAATGACTTGTACTCAAATTATGCGGGTAAGTGGATAGAGGAAGTAAGTGTTGCTGAGTTTCGACTGAGAGAAATAAAATGGCATTTTTCCAAAGCACTGGCTGTTTTTATCTAAGCTGCTGGGTGGAGACAGGCTTAGTCCGCACTGACGGTATGAGGTCAGCAGACACTTTGCTGTCACTCAGAGCCATGTCACACGTCACTCATGTCTGACCAGGTATGTCCTGCCCACTCAGACACAAGTGAAGCAGAAAATCAGCATCTGTCACTCTCTTTCACTTTCACCTCCATCCAAATGTGAGTGAGTGTGCGTGCGTGTGCGAGCATATGAGTCTCTCGGGCTGCCCTGACTCACTTTGACTGGAGACATCCAAAATATATACAACAAAATACAGGGAAAAGGGGTTTTTATATATATATGGATCCATTTTCAATTTCCATTTTTTAAAAGAACAGTTTATCTGAAAATGGAAATAATCTTTTTTCAGTGGAACACAATGGATGATTTTTTTCTTTTTTGGCCGTTCTTTTCTATTCAATGAAAGTGAATGGGGACTGGATCTGTAATGCTCCAAAAATACACATGAATTGTGTTCTGTATTCTGTACATGCCATATATTTTTACCATGGGAAAGTTTGAAAGTTAATACACTGATATTTTCCTCTGCTAAAGAACTACGGTTGAAAAATGTGGGTCTTTTTTGAAACGGTAATTTAGGATTTTATTCAAAATGCAGGGACACAGTAGATTAATCAAAAGTGACAGTAAAGACTTCTACATAATAAACGCTTTTCTGTTTCATCAACAAATCCTAGAGAGATGTATCACAGTTTCCATAAAACAAAAAAAGATAGCAAAATAACTGTTTTCAACATCGATAATCATAAAAAAAAGGTTTCTCAGGCACCATCTAAGCATATTAGAATGATTTGGATTATGAGTAAATTGGAGTAATGAAAAATCCAGGGTTGCTATTGGAGAAATAAATTACATTTTAAAACATAAAAAAAAACTGTAATAACATTCAAAATATTACTGATCAAACAAATGCAGCCAACATTAAAAAATATTAAACAGCTACAAAAATGGCATATTCTATCATCATAAATGTCTTTAGTGGTAATGACACCACTACAATCAAGACTGTGATATTATGTGCCTTGTAATGCTTTTTTAGTCCCATTCAATTCCGTTGTATTCTTTAAAAATCCATACTTTGTACAGCATTGAGGAACAAGTCCTACGAGTTTAAAAACAAATAGAGTGAGTAAGAATTTTTAAGTGAACTA
>JAUMHR010000062.1:8879174-8897750 GCA_032361145.1 Enteromius fasciolatus | reverse complement strand
TACTAATTTAACACAGTATACACTGTTATGCCACAAAAACTATGGTTGATATCATTTTTCCCGTATGCACTAAACAGTTGAAACTATGAAAGTTGAAACTATGTGTTAAAAAATTAGTGCTGTCAAATGACTTTTCACATCCAAAATAAAAAAATATTTGTTATATTTATTATGCATTTATAAATACACACAGACATACAGCAATATTTTTTTTATTATTTACGTGTATATTTATTTTAAAATAATTTATATCATATACATAAATATATTTAATATATACTGTAAATGTTACATATTTTTCTTAAATGTATACATGTATGTGTGTATTTCTATATATACATAACAAATATTATAAAAACAAAAACTTTTGCAGGCACTAGAAAATGCACAGTTGCTTTTAAAATGATAACTAGACTTCTCTCTCTGAATCAGGTCATGTGACAAGAATGTAGCATGTTATTTTTAAATATATGTTTTTCACAATCCGTACACAAGCTGTTGGTGTTTCACATGCTATTTATAAAAAAATAGTGGGAACATGTGAAGAGTTTATTTTTGTATTAAAAAATGCAATGCTTAAAAAAATGCTTAAAAAGTGTATTAAAAAATGCAAAAAAAACTTGTCAAAAATCATGTTTTTCATTATGTTGGCTGTTAATTTTTAAATAACCCAAAAGCAGTTTGATTGAGATTAATTGGAATGGACAATGATTTCTAATAAAATATTTTTTGCAAATGAACTCTTCACGTGGTGTATTCTGTGCAGTGTGCAGTACACAGTATGCTAGCGTTCTGTTCTGAAAATAGCTGCTTGTTAGGGGTCACTGAGATTCCATTTTAATTCAAAGTGACATCTGATGCATCAGTGGAATCTCATATTTTTGACTTCAGTCTTTGTATTGTGAAGTGTAGTGGGTTTTGAATATGAATCGGCCTGTTTATTTCTCACAGTTTATATATTCAATACCGTTTTCTCAAAATATAATAGTTATCAAAGCGTCAAGATGCTTTTACGAATACCATAAATAACAGCGGCGCAAGTGCTCTGATCCATTAACAAACCAATTTTGGTGCTTCCGGATCAGTGCTCTGGGGTTTCCTACAGTAGCTGTAAAGAAGGAGAGGTGATAGACTCACGGTCATTGCAGAGCGGCCCTCCAAATGATGTCATGCTGCAGTCGCAACTGAACCCCTCCCACTGCTGCAGACACACGCCCTGATTGGAGCAGGAGTCCTCTTGACAGGTAGTGCTGGGGCCTGAAGAGACCGATGACAGAGTAGTGTAGAGAGAGAGAGAAACAAACAGACAGGAAGAAAAAGAGAAGGGTATATAAATTCATAGGCCCCTTACGACATAAAAATCCACACTAGTGAAAAGATTTTATTGCAGCAGAAACAGCCACACAGAACCGTCCCATCTGCTCACTTCCCTAGATGAAAAATCAACTAGCAGTAAGGACAAAGTCTAAATATTAATCTTTCTCAGACAGGGGACTGGATGAAGAAAATAGATTATAAGTATATTAAGCATAGTATAAATAAATAATACAATATATTTTATATACAATTTAAATATGCAACATATATTTAAATGTTACTATTGTATAAGAAACAAACATTTCAGTGTGATTTCATAAAGCATAATGAGTGTGCTTATTTTAGCTTATTTTAGCTTATGTACAATATAACCTCTGCTGCGCTGTTTATGAATATAGTAGGATAGATGAACAACTGGCATTTTTATGAATACAACATTTTCAGACATACCACTCATTTGACATACTGCTTTTCACATGATATATGAATAAGCAAGTTACAGTTAGACTTACACTGACATCTAGTGGTTTATAATTTCGCTCAGAATTATAGGCAAGATTTTTAATGTTTTGATAGGTGTCTCTTATGCTTACCAAAACTACATTTATTTAATATAAAATACAATAGTAACCCTTCAGAATAGGGGTCCAAAATAATGCATTAGTTAAGCATTAATTAATGGTTAATTTGTTCACAATTAAGCATTAGTTGAGCAAAAACACACTACTAATTAGTAATCATTAATTACTAGTGTGTTTTTGCTCAACTAATGCTTAATTGTGGACTAATTAACCATTAATTAATGCTTAACTAATGCATTATTTTGGACCCCTATTCTGAAGTGTTACCAATACAATAAAAGCAGTATTACTGTGAAAAACATGAATATTTCTATTTTAATATATTTTGAATACTTCATTCCTATAATGGCAATGCTGATGTTTTATAGCAGCCATTACTTCTAACTAATCACGTGATCCATGATGTTATTATTATAGAAGTTGAAAATGTGTTCAGTATTGTTAATATTATCAATACTGAAATCATTGCTTATTAAACTGCTTAATATATACATGGATTAATGTATTTATGATATAAATGTCACTACAAAAACATGCTATTTTCAGTAAGTTATGATTAACGAAAGTAAAAGTATATAAATACTGTATATAGGTGACCTGTTACATGTAAAATAATTAATATAGTACCATACTGTTACTTTAAAGGGACATTTTAGCCCGTTTTGAAAAGGTACGGCCCAAGTGACAGATTTCTTTTATTCATTTCCTTTATTTTTAAAAGTGTAGGATTCTTTATCTCAAGTAAGAACGCTTTTTTTTTTAAAAAGTACTATTTAAAACTTTTCGAACAAGGTAAAAAAAACAACTAAAATTACTGAGTGCACCTTTAATCGTGCTCATTACTCAGGAAGACATTAAATGTGGACAGGTGACTTAATTTTAAAGTGCAATCCAAGCATTGCACCAGTGGCTGTGTGACAGAGTAGCATTGGCGGTAATGCGCAGTGTATTGGCTGCAGTAATAATACAGGCCCCCGTGTGATAATAACATCTGCTCCTAGTATTGCTGAGGTGGGTTTAAAGCAGCAGCACTCCCTGGGGACTCGGGGCTGTAAGATAAATGGGGGCCGTCTGGAACAGCTCATTTTGTGTTCGGTCTAGAGAAGCGAAGCGACGGGGCGACGGGCCAGGCATATTACAGCCTGCGGAAACACTTCTGTTCTCATTTCTCTCATTACTTCAACCAGCATGTAAAACAGGCCCCTGGCCCTCAAATGCTCCCTGCTCTCCATCACTCAGCCATTTGGCCAATCAGTCGCACATTTGCGGCTTGGCCACTTGACTCGGAAGTGAAGCGAGTCTGGCAGGGAGAAGCAGGAGGAGAGAGACGCAACCACAGCCGGCGGTACGATCCAGATGAGACGCGCTCTTCCTGTCTCACCTGATCTGTCTGAGCGAAGCTCATTTAAAGTCTCAGGCAGAGAAACAGAGGGTTGGCTCGCTCCCCTGACGAGCTTCACTCGAACCAAGTGTTATATATCTGTGCGGAGTAATCTGGCTTCCCTTACCGCTTGGGAAATTCCATCTAGTTTTAAGGCCCTTATCGGGGTGTAAAGGCTATAGACTATTTCTGTCGTATTTCGGCGTGGAAAGAGCTGAAACCGCATGCAGTGGGTGGAGGGGGGGGCACTGTCGGAAGAGGGGAGGGGGGACGCATGCCTCCAGTAAACAACAGAACAGATGTACAGTATGCTCCAATGAAAAGAGCAGTGACGGGTAAGTGAGGGAAAACTATGACACACGACACTCTGAGACAGTTTAAGACCGGGAGGCTGTAAATACAAGGTGTGCCGACGGTGCTTGTATTTACGTGATGGAGTTACTAGACCGACTGCCGGGGCAAACGTGATCTACGACATCAGACGCTTACACTGGAGGGGAGGGGGAAGAGAGGGGGCATCGGTTAAGACACACATATGGCTATCTACCTTGCAAGTCAGCTTTCAGCAATGCAACTTTTGTCAGCCAAACGAAAAAGAAAAAACAAAACAAAATATATAAGATGTTAGTAGAGGCACTGGAATGTCTGTGATTATCACAAATTAAGGCGTTAAAAATGGAAGGGAACAGAGAGAGGACGTAAAGAAGCGTGGAGTTAGAGATGACGAGAGAGACAGAGTCAGTCAGGAACAGACATGATAGAAGCCAGTAGTGTAGGTTCGGTTTGAACAGAAGTCATGGTCGCTCCCTGTAAATGGGATTCCAAAATTACCTTATTAAAAATAAATATGCGCACTCATAATGTACGATTTATGCATGTAATCCTGTTTTTTTTATACTAACGGCCACATTAAAACAATCTGTGTGTATTTTGCCAGACAAAACGTTACCAGAAATAAAAAATAGGTCTGCTTTTAACAGTAAAGTTACAGAAAGTCTGTTATTAAGATAATGCAATTTATTTAAAACTAATAGCAGTGATTTGTAATAACTGCTGATTTTTTGCACTATGTTTTTGAAAGGAGTCATTTATTATCATATTTGTTTATCAAAAATACATTAAAACAGTAATATTGTGTAATATAATAATTTAACTGTAAATGATTCCTCTCATGGCAAAGCTGAATTTCCAGTCTTCAGTGTCACATCATCATTCAAAAATGGTTGTTTTGGAGATCAAGAAACATTTCATATGATTATTAATGTTAAAAACAGCTGTACTGCTTAATATTTTTTGCATGAACCTTAAAATATATTTTTCAGGATTTTCTGATAAATAGAAAGATCAACAGAAAAGCATTTATTTGGAATCAAATGTTCTGTAACAGCATTATTAATACATTCATTACTTTACAAAAAGCAAATAACATTTGAACGGCATGTAACTTAATACGCTTAAACACTAATCTTTCAATATTAATATGGTTTACATAATGTTATATCTGAAACGTCACTTTCAATAGGCATGCCATCGCTGTTAATGAATCTCACAACTGTACTAATATTCCTCTTTTAAATTAGTTATTAACTTTAATGCATTCAATTTATCTTTTAAGGACTGAAGACAAAATGGTGTGTTTTTGCAGTCCTGTGGGCCATCCTCAGTTACGTTAGATAACTTGCTTTTATCATATCGTTATCTTTCTGAGCTTCACTAATAAAAGGATTACTTTGAACTATCTTTCATTAATTAATAAAACAACTAAAAGCTAATGCCACTAACCAGTTCTCTTTAGCTTCATCGCAGTACAGCTTAGAAAAAACATCTCTTAACAATGACAGGGACATGTCCATATCGTTCACCCCTAATCTACACTCCTGTTGTTAACAGAGAAACACAGAAGCCTGAAACCGGTTAAAAATGGCCCAGCGTGAAGGAAACACAGAACAGATGAAGAGAACAAGAAGCAGAAAGGATGAACAAGTGCATGAGAGGAGACAAGGATTTGGAGATTGCAGTCAACAAGCAAAGGACCTCGCAAAAGCCGAGCTTGTGTATGTTTCATTCATACCGTTTTCCTCACCTTCGCAGCCTCTCTCCACCTGGCCGGAGTTGGACAGTGCGTCTGACAGCAGGTCTGGCAAACGGCCGTTCAGGTCTACAGATGCCAAGCAGCCCTGGAAGCCCTCTTTAGAATGCACCAGTTTTGGCAAGTCCTTATACATCTCTTTGGCCACACCTCCCACATACAAATCACCTGTAGAGACAGAAAATATTATGCTCTGACTGAAAATGTCTATTATCATGGGAGCATGTTATGTAAATTGCCATAGAAAAGGCACACTGCCCCCTGCTGGTTTACTTGTTTGTTGCAATATACAACAATGTGAATGTCAATGTGAGTTAAGGAATATGCATTACATTGATCAAACATAATAGTTAATGACTGCCATTTGAAATAAATGCTGTTCTTTTGAACATTGCATTCATCAAACAATCAAATGATATGTAGAACGGTGTCGACAAGAATTGTAATTAATAAAAATGTTTCTTTTGAATCTGTTCTTAAAGATATTATGTCTAGAGAAGATGCATCTTTATATGTTTTACCATCAGTATTTAACTTTTTTATTAAGCAAAAAATGTAAATAGTAGTGCACACTGTAATATAATATAGCATAATGTCATTTTCTATAATAAAAAAAAAGTTGTTTTTTATTTTTGTGTTTTGTTCATCTCTAAAGATCAGCTAGAGAAATCATTATCACCAAAAGTACCTTTCAGATCCAGGTTTTTGGCTCCCATGGTAGTCTGTGTGGTGATTTTAGTGTCTATTTTGACCGTATGGAGGTTGTTTGTATCTCGTGAGATCATCACATTGTGCCAGTGATTGTCATTCAGTGGTGTGTTGGAATTTCCTTTAATGAGATGAGCTCCATTTCCCAGGTCTGACACATAATGGAGATATCTGCATGCAAACAGTCATTAAGACAATTAGCGAAGGATTTATCACATGTTCTACGCATTCAAATCAAACGCAGTGCATTAAAGCTCACCCTTTAACCAGCTCTACTACTATAAAGTCGTTGCCATCTCCTCGGTTGTACAGGATGAGCCCATCTGGTGAAGTGGTCTTAAACTGGAAGAACAGGTGCATGGAGTAGTAGGCCTGGAGCGTGGGCAAGGTCACATAGCTAGAGCGAGACTTGAAGGTCACCGGGTCTGCCACGATGCTCCTGTAGCCGATCATGGCGTTCAATTCGCAGTAGTCGATGTCACCATTCTTGCACAGGTCAATGTAGGACATGCCATTGAAGGACAAACCCTGCAGGTGTCCGATGAAGTTGGAGGGCACGGCGGGCATATAACGCTTCTCCGTTACAATGCCTGTTTCCACATTGTGGAACTCCAGCTGCGTGTGGTCTCCCGTGATTTGACCTTACCAGGGCGAATAATCGAAAAACAGATTTAATGTAGGAAGGGGAGAGTGTCAAAAATGGCCCTGTCCCAAAAAGGCTGATAATGCTAAATACAGTACAAACGACAAATGGGACACCATACAGTCTTATGCCAAATTATACAGTCTTGCCAATTGGGCTGACTTAAATTTTCTGCAGCAAAATGAGATTTTTAACAAACATGGAAGACTAAAAAACATGAAAGCATTTAGAAGTATTTTAGGGAATTTGAAGGAAAACAGGTTAACTTCATCTTTCTGCGATCCAGCGGGAGAGAAAGAAGCCCTTAAATATTTTAAAAACCTCTTTTAAAGCTTCCCAAGAGGAAGTTCTTTCACTTTAAAATCAGTAAGGTTATGTGAGTATAATGTATTCCCTCAGTGGTTCGGCCTCTGAATGCATCAGCATTAAGTGAAATACCAAGTCTATTTCAAAGTGTTGAACACACACACCAGTAAGTTCAGCAAGAAACTAAAGATGATTGTACGGCACTGTGGGAAAGTACTTTTTTGATATGACGCTTCATTCAGTGGGCAAATTGCACAAGGTGTTTTGAGAGAAGGCTATTGGAAGTGAGTCACTGAATCTCTTCATGAAAGGCCCTTCCTCAAGACATTAGGGTACAAAAAATACATACATTTACTTAAAGGAAAGAGAAGAGATTTATCGTAACACTACAGATTTTCAGCAGTCGTGCAATGCAATTTAATTGACTGCTCTGGCAATTATATAATCTGAACAATAACTTTCTATCCATAAAATAATCACAATATAGACAGTACTACTAACAGGAACAGTGTGAAGTTCATTGTTTAGTCATTGTGATTTCAAAATCAAAAGAACTATACACTATAACTCTAACTATAACTATAAAAATAATTCTTATATATTAAATCAATTTATATACATATTATACAAAACAATATACCTGTGGTTTCATATTTATAAATCAAAAGTTAATTATTTATATTTGCATGAAGACCCTGCTGTACACCTAAAATGAATATCAACAAAGATATCTTTACTTTTTTATATGATTTGTATTTATAAGATTACACTACTATATATATGTATGTATAAATGTTGTAATAAACTGTTTTTAGTATTGATAATAATGATAAGAACCTGAATACATGGTATCAATAAATTACATTCTAAAATATAATATAATAGATTATAACGGTATTTTACAGTATTACCGCTTTTACGTGTATTTTTCATTACCGAGCCCAAACTTTTAAACGCCAGCGTACATGTTAATTGAAACAAAACAACAGGAAATTTCAATAATGTAAGTTTACAACAAATTTAAAGTAGGTCATATATTTACTGTAAACTGGTCAGTTTTATTCGCCCTCAGTAATCCTGAATCTTTGGTATGGTCAAGGCAACTTTGCAATTCAAAATAAAGAATTAATCACATTTATATTTATATATGATGAGCCAATAACCTTCATCTTTCAAACAACCCAGTTCAAGTGCTCTGCACTTCAAAACAGAACTTCACAGCTTTCATATCTGCATGTGTGTGAGACGGCAAAAACTTGAGAATATGCTGTACCTTCAGAGGGCTGCAGGTCATCCACCGTTAGCTTCAGACTTTTGCCTCTTCTGACGACACGAACTGTGTGCCATTCGTTGTCATTCAAGTTCTGGCCCGCAAATATGGTCTCTGGACCTTTACCTATAACATGTCCCACACAGCGGTTAACACAAAGACCAGAGAGAGAGAGAGCGATAGAGAGACAGAGGAAGAAAGGGGTTGTGAAACGGGGGTTTAACTTAAATAAAGGGGTGTAGAGAGGTGACTGATATCCATGTAGAGAAAAAGAGGAAATAGCGGAGGAAATGATACTCTCACACATCACATTCACACATTTAGATCTATCTACGTCCTCTGGTCCATTTTAGGATAAAGATATAGTATTTGCATCGAACAGAGTAATCCCACTTTCCGCCACTAGATGGAGCCATGTGACTGTTTTTCCAACAACCCTCCTTTAGGGAAGCGGTCTGCATCTGTGATGTCAGTCGAGATGTTCAGCTGCATATGCGTCTCACGTTCTTCCAATTCCTGAGAGGTTTAGGAAGCACATCCAAAAACCTACAGACTGTAAACTCTATTCGAGAAAGCAATTTCTCGCCTGTAGAGCCTCCCCTTATCCCGTGTGCGCGTACGGCGAGTTCGACGGGGCCCCTAGACCTCCAGGCTCCAATCGAGCTTTCACTAGATGATCAGAGCGCGCGAAAAGGAGCCTGCAGGCTTTGTGATTTCAGCCGCTCTGCCTCTCTTTGACACGTCGTTGTCTCTCCTAATCAGTCAAATCGATTTTCTATCCCTCCCTGCTCTCAATTACTATGAATCCAGATCGGCTGGCCATGAGCCAGCTCTGAAGGAAAGAAAAGCAGCAGGTAAGGTTTCAGACTGCGCAACAGCACCCCCTAAAGGAATCTCTGCAGATCTAAGGAAAAGAAAAAGCCACCACTGAGAGGTAACACTGAGGGGCTGTACCATTAAGCCTCGGGCGATATACAAGACATGACATGTGCTTTTTATAGGCCTCTGACCATCGCTGCAAAAGGATGTATGTGAAAAGGTGACAGCATGTGATTGGACAGCTGGAGAGACAGCTAAAGGTCCAGGGCTGCTATGCCTTTATTAGGAAGTCATGTTCAGACAAACTCACAAGCAGCAAAGACAAAAAGCCTCTCTCTCTGTCTGGAAGGGGCAGCTCGTTGCCATGGAACTGGGGCAGATGGTTGCGTGTGTCCGGTCACTTTGATTCTCATCTCCCAGGGTGGAGAGAGAGGGCAGAGTTAAATAAGACAGAGGCGGGCAGGGGCTGGCTAGAACGCTCTGACAGGACAGGGCTAGCAGGAGAACAGACCAGACGCACACACACAGACACACACACGCTCGTCTCGACCAGGAGAGATGAGATATATTCATATCTAGCTCATCCAGCTAAGAACGATACCCAAGTGAAACAAACGCAGGCAGCCATTTTGAGGCAGGACGAGCTTCATATTGAGGACACAGTAATTCAGCTCTACTGGGACTGACTAATCAGCAATGCTAAAGGCATTTTACAAACTCTTTGATCGACTGGCATATTTAAAAAATTGATGTGTTACAGCTCAATTTGTCTATTTTTTACTATGTATTGTAATTATCCAGGGATCAAAGAAAAAATCCTGTCAAAATGAAAAAAATTCAATTGTGAGGGAATATACATATATGTATTTTTAAAATTTTTTACTTTTTATATTTCTATAATTACATTTTAATTGTGTTAAAGCTCATTTGTTTCCATGAAGATTTAAATTGTGAAGGAAAATGATGTATTGTATATGGTGCACGTATATAATACACATGTCTGGTACAATAATGCTTATGACATAAATATTGTTTGGTGAGGAAAAATATTTAGAATAAACATAGTTATATACAGTATAAAATGTAATATACTTTTGAAAGAGACAACAAGTGCTGTAGATATTTCAAATCTGAACCATGAATAAATTAATTAAATGGAAACAAAATCAATAAATAAAAGAACATAATAAAAAATGTGAGGCATTTATTGACCCTTTACTATAAAATGAATTTTTCACTCTGTTATTGACTGTGTCCTACGGTCATATCTGCCACCACCTGTGTGAGGGATTTAATTTATTAGAAATTATGGTTAGCTTGCTGAAAAAAAGGTACTGCTGGGTGAAATTACAATTCACACTGGAAGAAACAGTCTGTCTTTCTATTTATTAACATAGCACAGTAGGTGAAACATTAACTTTCATATCACGGCATTATAAATAACCACAGCATAAAACTACAACCTTAAACCAATACGCCTCACATTTCATTCTGTCGTATAAAGCAGTTTTTATAGAAAATAATTTAAAGGTCATCAAAATCCGAACAGCCGAACCATTTCGATGGTGCAACTGTAAATGTCAGAGACCCAAGGTGAAAATATGGATCCCTGGAGTGCAAACCTCTAACCAGCCAAAATGCCGCTCTCAACCTATAGCCTGATTTAGCCATGAGCGTATAGTGACCCCACTAGTTTCTAAATATACATCTTTCATCCTGCTGACACTCAGGCCATATTAACAAGCCATGAGCTGATGTGACAGCACTCTCTTAGTTGAACACACTGTCACCCTGGGGGAGGCAGAGTCCCTAATTGGCAACGGCTTGTTCTTCGTGTCAGAAGAGAAACAACGCTCATAAACACACACACGCACCAATGACAGGAGTAGCTATGGCTGACACAGATAATTAATGAGGATACAAAAAGAGAGAGATGAGACTGCACAATAGCAGGCTGTTCAAACATGTAAAGCCCCTGCTTCTGTTTCTCCACGGGAGCTTAAATAAAACATCTCCTTTTACTCAGAATCCCTGATTCTGTCTTTTTGTTCAGACAATTAGAAGCAGTGTCCTTGAGCACGACAACGCTCGCATGGAAAAAGACGTAACAAGACAGATATCACCACAAATATGTTTTGAAGGTTGAATTGACTTAGAAAGCTATGAACGCCCACATGTGCTAGAAAACAAAATGGCCACCATCCATGGCCTGTTTCTGATGCCTAAATTTACCAAACAGAAAAAGACAGGGTTTGTTTTTTGCGAGTGGGGTGGAAAATGATCGACTTAAAACAGAAACAAGTAAAAATAATGATTTTTAGGAAGGATAACAGAAGAAAAACAGACAAAACAAGGAAAGATATTGCCATAGAAGTACATAAACAACTGAATTAACATTAACATCCACATTTGTTGGGAAAAAACAAAATGGCTGCCATCAATGCCTTTACTGATTTCAAACGATCAATCAATGTTTTCAAAGGAAGTCTCTTATTCTCATCAAGGCCACATCTAAGTAAAAACAATAATATGAAATATTACATTGATAATAAAGGGACTATTTTCTATTCGGATACCTCTTTTAAATGTTTTTTCTCCCTGTGATGGTTCTTTAGCAGCCATTATTCCACCCTTCATAAATCCTTCCAATACGCTGAATTGGTGCTCGGTAAACACTTATTATTATTATTAACAGTTGCTTCTTAACATATTTGAGGAAACATTTTTTCAGAGGGCCTATTCTTTGACGAACAGAAATTTTAAAAGAACAGCATCTTATTGAAATAAAAATGTTTCATAACAACATAAATGTCTTTACAGTCGCGTCTGTTCAGCTGAACTCATCCTTGCTCAATAAAAGTATTAATTTATTTAAAAAAAAATATGAATAAAAACATCCTACTGATGACAAATCTTTGATAGCCAATCTGTTTGATACATGTGCTCATCAGAAACAGCATGAAAAAACCAGCATACGCTGGTTAGGTAGGTTTTGAAGCTGGGATGCTGGTTTAAGCTGGTCCTTTAGTGGTTTATGCTGTTCCCTTGCTTAGGACCAGCTAAAACCAGCATCCCAGCTTCAAAACCTACCTAACCAGCGTATGCTGTTTTTTTCAACAGGGCTTTAGTTCCTCAGTGGAACAAATGCAATAAACACAACAAAATGACTGACATAAGGGTTCATAATAGTTCTGAAAAACATCTTGCTCAATTTGCTTCTTGCATGACTTGTAAATTGAAATAGCAGAAAGTAAACAAGCAACACGCCAGAGTCAGACTTGTTTTCTGCGTGTTGTGTTAAAAGGTAAACTCTCAGCAGGGGACTACAGTGCGAAACTTTTCCATTTTTGAATTGTTTATAAGACCCTGTACCCAACTGTACCGGCAGGTGACAAACCACTCTTCAGAAATATCCGAGCTCCCTTCCCCACTATCAATGTGGAATTGGTTCCTGTGGTTTTCATGGGACCATTCACACCTTTTCCAACTTCCTCTGTGTTCATATGTAGTTGTGTATAATTATCTCCCAAGGCTCCTTACGGTGTGGGTAGATGCCCAACTGTGAGGGAGATGTGGAGGATCCTGACAGCTCCCGGCAACTGAATTTCGCACATCGTCAAGCTAGAGCTGTTTTGCTTCTTCAATGCCAAAATACTCAGCGCAATCAGCAAGACTCTGCTTCGTGAAGGTGAGTCCTTGATGGCCTGGGCCCATTTCAACTGTTCCCCAATGGTCCCCTTGTTTCCCTCTCAGGAATTGATGCAGGTTCTGGTAACTTTATTTAACATCACCAGAATGTAGTCCCATCGGGGAAAAAAAAGTACATAAATTTGGTGCACAAATGATGCCTCTGCTGTGCAGACTGCTGAGTTGTTGAGAGGACAGAGCATCTCTTCGAACCCCTGGGACTCCTGATGGCTCGCTTTTGGAGACAAAATTAGGTCTTCATTAGGAAGAAACAAATCATTTAAAGAGCCAATCATGTGGTATAAAAGGTTTTGGGTCCGATGCCCAGTGGTTCAAACAAAGTCAGCCATCCTGCCCAGATCTGAACATCACTGCAGAGAACTGGGATACTGAGGCTGTGATGGAGCAGGGGGCATCATGATGTGACCATCTGCTCCATCACTCAGAATTTAGGGCAGGTTAGGGATGAGACTGCGGGACCTGAATAAGTAAATGGCCTTTTTATATTATTCTCAAAGGACAAACTCACAATGTGTGAGACTTATACAGTCAGTCACAGCATGTACAGATCAGACAAACAAACAAACCCAAATATTGTTGTGGCTCGCTCAGGCTCCGAGGGCTAGCGTTGCTTTTCACCCTGCTGTCCGCCGTTCTATCTGCATCACAAATGAAACAGGAGCATCGCCACTGCATATTTATGAACACGGCTGCTTCAGCAAATGGCAACCCTGCTGCATATTTATAGTAGGTTGTTTCAGAGAAATGAGGTTCTTTTGAATTCACATGAATCTCTTGATTCTGGTAAAGGATGTTCTGAATGCATCGAAACGTCTTCCACTTGTCATCGGTAAACATGTTTCTGAGTAGATCGAGCACAAGGTGTTATTAAATAATCAGACTGGAGTTTGTTCATGAGATCTGCTGTTAGGGAACATTGTCAATGCCCAAAAGGGCATTCACATAGGATGTGTTATTCTATTTTTAGGAAAAGACAGTTTGATGAAGCACTGGCAGGTTTTAAAAATACAGACCCTGTAAGATCATTCTGGGGTGGCATATACAATACCTCTCAAATGTACTGTATACAGTTTGCACATTACCTCTGGTGTATGGGCATTAATGCGTCTATGAAAAACACCTTCTGTTCAATTATTTCTCTCCTGCTTTTTTTGATCAAAAATTAATTCTGTGTGAATTTCTCCTATGTGCAGTACATCTTTGTGTAAGTATATTTACATTCAAATCTATAATTGAGCTAGACCAGGTAATTCCTACAGTCTTTGTCTGTCTAAGCATACATGACACAATGCGTAATCAAATATTTGAAGGATTAAATACACACTGTGAGTCACCTCTGTCTCTCAGAGCAGATTGCTGAGGCCAATCTGTAGTTTCGTACGTATACACTACTATTCAATAGCTTGAGGTCAGTAACACTAAAAAAGAATGCTTTATTTGTTTAGCGAGGATGCATTAAATTGATAAAAACTGACAAATAGTACATTATTTGTCTTTTTTGGTAACACTATTTTATTTCCATAATCCACAGCAAGTAACTTTGCAACTACGTGTCAATTAGCAGTCATTAGACCATTAGTAGACACAGCTTAACTTGTATTTTGATTGGTCCATAACATACAAGTATATGTCAACTTATTCTGCTAACCCTAAACATACCCAGTCTACTCTTGTAGTTAGTAGACATGTAGTTGCAAAATAATAAGAATTAGTTAACATGTACTGTAGTTACAAAGTTACTTATAGTTAGTAGAATGTCTAAAGTGGACTATAACAAAGTGCAACCCAAATTTTTAATTGTTATCATATTTTACTTCACTGTTTTACTATATTTTTGGTGAACATAAGATAAAAAACTTATCAATAACAAAAATTTGAACAGCAGTGTACATGCAAGACAAAACTAAGCTCCAATTATCCACATCTGTAGTCTGACTTCACACACACACAGACGACTGAAACTGAGTGCATGTAAATGCTTTGTAGCTATGAATGCAGCTTGTCAGATTGCATGACATGAGCCAAGTGAGAAAAGCCAAGACAGATTGTGTGACATCAACTGATTTTACGATATACATCATTGACTGGGCAGTCTGCGTCCGGTCTGACATCCTTATTTGAGGATGAGCATGTCACACTAAGAGATTCAAAACTGCTGAATTGAGCCTACGATGACAGAAATAGAAAATACATATTTACAATATTCAGAATTTGTCTTAGGCTGTGGAAATCTTATAACATGCACCCTAATTTGTCACTGGCCTGTTTATAAGACTACTGTGTCTGGGAGTGTGTTGTGCTCCCATTATTCAGAGGGAGTAGACGAAAGACGTGGCATAGCCCCTCGAGGAAGCTCAGGTGCTTTGTTATCTTTGGCATTCAGGTTAACACAGATGACTGCCTTATTGTCAAATTAGCCAATATACTGAGCTCAGGGTCGCAACAAAATAACAAAACACTAACACGCTCACAAAAGCCTGTAAAGACGCACAAGCAAACAGTAAGACTAAAGGACAAAGCGCTTTATCAGATGATGTGATGAAAGGTAAAATCCTTGAAATGTCTGGATGCTCCTGATTGGACAGGAAACTTAGGTTTGCTTGCTTCTGTGAATTAACAAATTTGCTTTTGTTACTATGCAACAGTACAACCGAAGGCCAAATTTGGATGCAGAACCATATTAGTTTGATGATGAGGGAACTGATCATTACGTTCATTCATTGAATGTGAATGAGCATTGGCAGTTTGGGGACAGAACACTCTATGATGAGTCACTCAAAGAGATACGTACCGGAAACAAGCAAACACAAAAACAAACAAAGACTCCTTTGAAAGAGCCTTTAGAGACTGCCATTAATTACCCTAGGGCTTTTGGAGAATCAACGCCAGGGAAGGCTGGATCTCTCAAATTTAAAAAAAAAGGACTGGCAAGAAAAAATAGACTGGCAAAGCCTGCAGAAGTGGAGAACACCTATCTGTCTTATTACACCTTTCTAGCCTACATGCTATTAAAAGGATCGTTTAAGAAAACAGTACAAATCTGCCATAATTCTCATTCTCACATTGTTTCAAATCAGTATGCTGCTATTTTCAGTGGAAAACAATGTGAATGTTTACAATATGCATGTCAATCATGGAAAGCAAGAAAAATTGTATACAGTAGTACACTATTAAAGATTATTATTAAGTATGTGACATCTAATAGCAGATAAGTAATCTACTGCTTTTCCTGCAGTTCCCGGATGTGCGGTCTGTCGAATATGAACCACTGAATTTTCGGAAGCGAATTTGTAAAGTGACATAAAACTAACCGAAAGTTGCCTGACGAATATTATTGCTGGAATTATTAAACAAACTGAATATTTTGAAAATGACCTTTGTGAGGTGAATATTGATGACTGAATTTTAACAAAGAAAACGTTTAAAAAAATAGTCACTACGTAAATATTCAACCATGTTAAAATGCAGCGCATAAAAATGCAAGCCATGACAATACAATACATTAAAATGCAAGCACTGTTAATTGCAATGCTTTTTTTTTTTACGATTTGTGGGAATCCATAAACTTTTTATTTCAAATACTTTAGGCAGGATTTTTGTTCCATAATAATAAGACAAAACTAACATACCTAATTAATTTGCTTGTAAAATATCACATAAGTTAAGCTGTTAAAAGACCAGGGAGTCTTTTTGAGTAAGTGCGCGAATGGCTCTTTTAAAATAGTTGGATTCTTCTATCATTCATATTTGATTCAATTATCCAGTCATAGCTTAAATATAATATTGTCCAGAAGAGTTGGAATACAGCACATGCCATAGAGACTACTTTTTTTTTCAGCATAACAGCTGTGCTCTGTGTGTGTCACTGTATGGAAAAGACCAGATCTTTTTTCTTCCTTTCCAAGGAAGAAATAACTCATAGATATTTGAATAATTACACACTTCTCAAGAAACAGCCACATTTTCTTAATCCCACCGAAAACCAAACACTTCCCGATGGTCGCTCCTTCTGCAGTGACCAGGAAGCAGCAAGAAGACGATGGATGAAAAATAAGAGGCAGTCATTGGCTGTCAAGCTCGGGGGCTGAGGAGGGATTTGAGGAGAGGCTCTCTGAGGAAATGATCTTTGCGAGGGTTATTGGAAACGGCGTGAGCTGGAGTGTGATCTGTGAGTGAGAAACTTAATCGCCTCTCCTCTCATTCCAGTCAGCTCCATTTCTCACATTCCTAGAAAATGGCTGCCAGGGAGCCCGAAGGCTCCTGCAGCCCAAAGGCAAAAACTAGCCGTACCTGAGAGCTCGCTCGCACTTTGGAAACACCACTCAAAGCTCTGCTGGCCGCAAAACAGAGGCCTCGTAACCGCAATGTTTTACACTTCTGAAAGCATACACGCGCACGCACATACATACAAATGAACAGTACACATACAGAGGAGGGCGCTTTGGTTCAGTATCATAGAGGCAGAGAGAAGAGGAAGAGAGGGGATAAGTCACTTACTGGTAGTACAGTTTATCCTGATACAGTCTAGATGGGGGAGAACAGACAAGATGTAAATTCAGCCTTCAAGGTTATGACTGCAGACATCCATTACAACACATCGCCCACAAACTGGGGACGGACACGCAAACCAGGTGGAACGGCGAGGCGCTGTTTCGCTGACCAGATATACGCTCTCTTTCTTTTCTACCTCCTGCGTGCTGATAATGAACCCCAGGTGGAGTGGATACGGACTCGCTGTCTGCGCTAATGAATATTCATGCCTTCACTGTGCCATAATATATTTAGAATTAGGGAAATTTGGCATGTATTGAAATGTGATTATACCCAGTTTCATACTAGTCTCGGGACTACTGAATATTCAGAGGTAATTGATTAATTTGCTCTCTGGGTTAGCTCAGAAAGCGGCGCAGGAAGCAGAAAAGAGAGAGAATCTTGCCAGAGAAACAGTCTGTCCTCGCCAACGGTGCTGCTGATGCTCTCATATGCACATTTTTTTACAACCATTTCCCGTTAATGAGCGAAAAACAGAAGAATTAACGAATGACTCGTATTTGACCAAACTGGAAATGGGAAAAGGGCCGCCAGATAAGAAGGAGAGGAAAAACTTGTGTTTATGGACATGTCGCAGCAGAGCACCAGAGCGTGTCCACGGTAAGCCTTAGACTCCTGGGAGAAGAGCTGAATTTAGAATGCTCCTTTAGATAAAAACACTCCAAAAACTCACAGCCCTTGACTTGATGTTCACTTCTTTCTGCTCGCATGTGAGAAGACCCCCACGTGCATGAATAAACATAGGAATAACACGTTTTATAGCAGGCTCTCACAGCTTCAAGGAAAGCTGGTATGTGTGTGCACATCCAAAAAAAAAAAAAAAGCACTTATCAAGGTAATTTCCCTAAAGACTGCACACTGACACAATCATTATTACTATTAATACGGCTTTGAAAAAAATTCCCTCAATAAGGATTTTCCTTTAAAGCTGTTTTTACTTGCCCTGCCATCATCTGCACTGGTCCCACAACAAACAAAATATCATTTAATGTTTGCTAGAAATCAATTTGTATTTTTAAATGCTAGCATTTCAATTTAAATGCTAAATTTAAACAAAATACACATCATTATATCATTATGATAGCTGATTTTTACTATTTTAATGCTAGCCAGCTAGATAAGGTAAGGTAACACTTCAGAATAGGGGTCCAAAATAATGCATTAGTTAAGCATTAATTAATGGTTAATTAGTTCACAATTAAG
>JAUMHR010000062.1:8843571-8870438 GCA_032361145.1 Enteromius fasciolatus | reverse complement strand
TAGGATGCACCACTCCCACTATAGCCTTTAACCCTAAACCCCAATCTTTAGCCCTCCCCACCGAGACCTGCTCCAGAGAAGAGGCAGCCTCAAAACAATGACAGCTTGACAAACGAGCCCCCCTCTCGTCTCCAGTGCAGTAGTCTCACGCCAGGGGAGAGGATAATGAAAAGAGAGGTATGGCCAGTGGTTCAGAAAGACCCTCATTGCCTCCTCAAACAGCGCTATGCAGTCACACAGCGGGAGAGCGCAGCAGTATGGCATCTGCACCGCTCCACAGCCCACACATCACATCCAATCTGGACAAGATGGAAGCGACGCTCTCTGTGCCTCGCAGAGGTCTGCAGAGGTTTCAAATGAAGGAACATGCTAGGAAAGCAGCATGGAGATGGAACAGAGGGAGGACGGGGAACCACAGAATTGAGGGAGTGATCGACGGAGCTCAGCTGTCCACAAATTTAGACACCAGAAAAGGATGTTTCTTCAGCTATAGGCAATTCTGGACCCTGCGGACTTAAAATAACTCTCTTTGACTAGTTTAATATATCTACTAACAATTCCTAACAGTGTAGGGCAGCAGTATTTTAGATACATTTCCAAAACGTCCATCATAATGCCACTTCTACAACATATGTCATTTATTGTGTTTGACACAATTCAACTGGAAATATCAATATTTTTTTTAAATGTTTAATTTTATGTCTAGCATTTTAAAAATCCTTAAAATAATTACAAAAATATATATGCACGAATAAAATTGTTGTTCATTATGGACCTACCTTACCTTTTTATTGTTTCATTTTTCATATTTGACATTAATTTTTAATAAATAAAAAATGTTGCTCGTAACAACTGGACAGTCACAATTACACATTAGTCACATTAAGTCAACAAATTTTACTCAATTAAAATTGTAATTGGCATGATTTTTTCACTCTTTGTTTAGATAGATGATAGAAGCAGCAAAAATAGCTGATAATAATGCTTTTAAACCTTTCACACAGAATTTAAAAATAAGATTAATTTTGAGACAAATTGAAAAACTCCTTTACAATATATACAATATATACATATATGTATCATTGTTGTTTCATTTTGGACACCAATTTGATAACAACTGGTAACCACCACACCGAATTTAAACTGAAAATATTTCTCTCTTTGTTTATAAAATCCATAATGGAATGGTTTTAATGTAATCTTCAAATAACAAAAATGAGAAAATCTTTTGTGGGCATAGCTGTAGAAAAACCCTTAAAGACCTAATTTTATCTTTCTGAATGACACAGATCTCTCAATTAGAGGCCAATCTTGTCACAACAAGCGCTGAGCAGTCACGAAAGCTCCTCCAACAGCCGCTCTCCTGGTCTGTAACGAGAGAGACGGAACTGGAGGACCGCAGGTAGAAAGGAGTGTATATGGCTGGTCACTCTCTCCATCTGCCCCTCCATCTGTTGCTACTTTCATTTAGTGCTCTGTGCGTCCAGTTCCTCTGATATGCAGGATCAGACCAACACATGCAAATGGAGACACTCAGTTACACATGAATATATATATATCTCTATACATATCTATATCCTGCATAATCTCTAAATCACTCGTGAAATAAATAAATTAAAATAGCCGACTAACTGACGCGACTATCTAACTGCCTAATCAAAACTAATCACAAACTGGTGTTATTTTAGTATCTCTAATATGCTAGTGTAACTTTTTTTAATTATCACTGAATTCCTATTTTGTTTTAATTTCAGTTACAGGGATTTTTTTTTGTGTGTTTACTTAAAAAGAACCATCTATATAGTTTTTGTTAAGTATATTTTTTAGTTCTAGTTTATACATTTTCTTTTTTAGTAGCTATTTCAACTATGAAATGAAAAATGCTGCTTTTGCAATTGTTTTGAATAAAATTTTGAGTTAAATTTTAGTAAATTGCTTTGTGTGTCTATCTTTAATTTTTTATTAATTTGGTTTTAGATTACTTAATTTTATGTTATTTTAGTGCTAAAATGCAACTGAAAAATGAAACAAGAAATGTTATCTTAGCATCTCTGCTGAAATAAAATATCCCATTTGTATAGTTTTATTTTTGTCACATAGAGCAGTATTTGCTGATAGATGAAGAAAAAATAATTCAAAGCCACTACTGTCTGTACATAAATGTCTGAAGGTTAATTTAATTAAATAATATTTCATGCATCCTTAATATGCACAACTGCATAATATTTTCACATGCTTTTTTTCACATAATTTGATAACATTTTATCACAGTAAATTATTTACCATGCTTTTCATCTTTTTTCTCCCTTGAAACATATAGCAGGCTCCACAATAGTCAAATCCCCAAAAATATTCTTTGTTTTATTTTATAATTTTATTTAATTTTATGGCCATTATGCATTTTTTGGCCGTTTAATTGCTAGGGATAATAGAACTGGAAATGCTGCCAGCAAGGAAGAAGAGTTTCAGGAAATGAAACAAGCCAGACTCAAACTTGCATCACCTGCATGGACTTCAGAGTGTGTTAATCACCGCTAGGCCACGCCTCCACCTCGCATTCACAAACATGCAAATGGGCCTAATCTGCCTACATCTGAATAGCTCTCCCTGAAATAGCGAACTTCTTTGAGTTTAGCTCGCTAGGTGACATCCGGAGAGTCAGCAGTCACATGGCGGAGCCGCAGGCCCTCCCTGCTAGAATACTGCAGCGCTCAGGAGCTACGGTTGCCACAGGGATTAGGGAAATGTATGTTCAACAATCATGATAAACAGGATGAGTTGGCTCAGAGGCATCATACATTATTCAGCTTTGCTTGTGGTGAGTTCCCGCATGCCGATGGAACCTTCACCGTAAATGCATGTTACAATTTTTCTGCACGCAACACGACACCTCGTGAAATCTAAAAGCGTGCAGCGGCCGGGGCAATGAAACAAATACTGACTTGGGAATCAACATGAACGACCTGCCAAGCACGCAATCAAGCAGGTGTGGCTGTGGGAAATAAAAGTGAAGTCTATTACAGCTTGGCTGTTTGAACCCGCTTGTAGCACATCCTGTCACCTCTCTAAACAAAATTAACGCTGTAGGGTAAAACTCTGTTTGCAGAACTATCAGGTACTGAGGGATGAGCAGAGGTTATGCGCTAAGTTTAGTCACTGTAAGAGCCCATTAGGACCCTTGGAGAAATGACAGGAAATTAGGGCAGATGTTATTCTGGGGCGTTTGTTTTCCTTTGATGCTTTGTTCAAGTAAGTCAAGCACTGAGAGCAGCTGGATGGTTATGGATTTATGCACTGAGTTTATTTCACCTCAAACAGCTGGGCAGAGCCAACAATGAAGCTAATGACATGCTCTGAAAACTTTTTTTGCACTTTTTTTTTCTGTTGCTCACCCTAACTGTGTACATGTTTATTTTATATTCCTTTTTTGTTCATTTATATAGTTTTGATATGTCATTTGATATGTTACCCAGATTGAAATATACAGAATAAATATATTTAATCTACGGTAAATAAATATCTAATAACATAAAAATCTTCTTTTTTTTTGCAGACCACCATTTAACATAAAAACCATTAGATTTCTGTAATGTCAAATCATTCACATTTTAGTTACACTTAAGACTAAATATACAATATATAAAAAAATGATGAAATGATGCAATATAATTAAATAAATAAAAAATTAAATGCAATTAGATTTAGTAAATCAAACATTAATTGTTTTTTAAAACATTTATCAAATCACATAAAATATTTATTAAGAAAAATAAACAAATAATGGGTAAATTAAGGTTTTTGTTAATTGTCAGTTACTGTGCTCTACATGCTTTAAAGACTGCTGTTAATTTCCCACTTGAAAATTATAAGTAATAATTCATGTAATTCAAGTAATTCATAATATTTCTGAAGTGTAACGTGTTAAGCAAAAAGGACTTGCACATTCTGATTAGACCTCAAGTTTGTCAAATCTGTTTCCTTAACAGTCCAAAGAAATATATGCGCATCATTGTTCAGCTATTTCAGTTTCAGTTTTTCTCAACACACTATAATTAAATAACATCACCCGGTACTTTTTATCTTCTTCTAAAATAATTTACTGCATTATTATCTTAGTTATCTCTCCCTCATCATATTTCAAGCATGTTTTAATTAAAACGGTTTAATTATTGTCATTAAGCATCTTTGTCTCATCTTCTCTCATCTTCATTATCACTGACAAATATATATATATATAAGCTATATACAGTATAAAAAAAAACATTTCCATAATTTTGCTGACAAGATTGACTCTGTCATCTGTCTCTTTTTGTCTATCTGGCTCTTTATCTCTGCATCTATCTCATTTCATTTCTCCATTCTACCGTTGCATAAAAAGCTGTTTTCTGTGACTGGAATCTTATAAACGTGCATCTGGAGGAAGCCGGCAACACCCTGTAAAACTGCACCAGACTGCACCATTCTCTTTCTGATGGCTGTTTGTGGTGAACTTTGCTCGGCCGATGACAAAGCAAGCCATCTTTGATGGGTTAATTGACCGAATCATTTCCATAATTCCTGCACAGAGCTTCAACAATGCGCATATAATTGATTGTATTTTCCCACAGAAGCGACTTTGCTGCAGGGTGATATCAGTGTCCAGACAACGGCAACAAGCTTAAAAGAGATGCACTTCCATTAAAGAATTAGCCACTATAGCTTCAAGCACTTCCAGAATGAATACACAGAGGCACCTATGAGGGGTAAAAACACAGAGCTGGACTTAGAGCGCTCCCTGACGAACGCTGGCCACTTTGTTCATGTGGAAACACAACAGAATTAAAATTCTGCTAGGGAGGGAGACAAAAGGCAAAAACATAATCCATGCTTGAGTGGCTCTTTCTGAAGATGACATGGACTGAAGAGAAACACAATTACCACGGTAACAGTAACGTCAGCCCAGCTGCAGTGAATGTCACCCTCCCCTACGCAGCACAATGGACAAAATATCTCTGAATGACTGCCACATCTTTACACGTCATGAGCGTACAGATCTTTCATTGAAGCAATGATTCTTCTAACACCTCATCTTATTATTTCAGTCCTTTGAAAGACACAAATAACGTACTCGGCTAGTTATGTTTATCTCTAAAAAGTATCTGGGTATTTAGAAAAAGTGACATTTATTTTTATAGGAAAACGGTGCAATTTTTGAAACAAAGCATTTAAGGTGAATGCCCTGTAAAAACCTTAGGAATAAAAGTGGAAAGTTTAGTGTATATACAGTATGTGCTAGTGACGTGGAAATTCATATTTTTAGAAAACAAACGTGACCCTGACTGTAAAAACCCAGCTAAAGTCTTTTCACGTGTAAGTGTGTGATTCACTGTTTTCGATCATCCTTTATAAGGTAAAGGACATTCTGTGAAAATGTAACCTTGATATCTTTAATACTATCTGAGCAAGGCTTTTTACTCTTTACTTTTAACTTTTTATCTCATAATTAGATTCTGAGACTTTAGCCTGGATTTTACAGAGAGAGTCACAAATATGTACTGTAACTGAAATATACAGATATAAATAGAAACAAAGTATAAAATAAACATTTAAACGTGTATTTTTGGAGGTCTTTATGCAAGTCTAAAAGAAGATAAGTTATGGAAGGCCTTAAAAAGTTTGGTTTAAAAAACGAAACCATGAACTAAAAACAAAATCACTCTTATTCAAGTGGTTACAAAATCTTAAAAATGATTTGCTTTCACATCACACCTTTTCATTTTTTTGTTTTTAATCTAATTTAATTTAATGTAATACAATGACATTTTTGTCAATTGGCGGCCACTAGTACACGAAGCTGTATTTTACACTGTATTTGTGAAAGGATCTACCCAGCACAACACAGCAAAAACGCCTATATCATAAATCTTGACGGGGATGGCTATCGTGGAAAAGATGATCAAGTAATACAATGGAAAAACAAAATCTAGACTCTACATGCACTCACCTCTCTCACAGGAGCGTCCCAGATAGCCCGTCCCTGAGCAGTCACACACATATCGGTTCCAGCCCTCTCTGCAGGTGCCACTGTTCAGGCAGGGGTTGCTTAGGCACTGTTTGGGAGGTTCCTTAGAGCAGGATGGCTTCACCCCGACCGCTCTCTGGGTCTCCGCTATCCGCCGGATGTCCTTGCTCTGGCCGTCCATGAACAGATCTCGCACGCAGCCCACATAGCCATAGTTTAGGAGCGCGGTCCAGACCTCCGTAGGGAAGATCAGACCGCCACGGTCCTCTGGCAGGCCGCCCAGATAGAGTATGTCGTCCAAATCCAGGATCTCACTCTCACCGGGAGCGTTGTAGGGAGTACGGATCGAGTTGACGGAAATGGTGCCTGTCACAAAACCACAAGAAGCTAATTTAATTTCGTTAACTTGATGTTTAGATGCCATTTAAGCAACTTCCAAAAAGTTTGATTCAGTTTTAATGAGAAATTATATATGCAAATTGCGGACTATGCAAATTAGGCTCTTTAAGGATATTGAAATTATCCTTCATTCTTTCCTCTGTAAATAAAACCCCCCTTGCTTGCAAAGCACACAATGCAGAAGGAAATCTCTCAGTTTCAGTCTCCTCAAAGTAAATTTGAAACGATGTAGCTACTGTATATTCATGTTTAAGCCTGGAAGTGTGAAAGATGATTTCAGAACAACACTTTGTCACCATTTGTCAGAACAGCGCCTATAGCATTGATTTCAGTCAGTTTTGCATTTGTAGGTATGTGTCGAGTATAAAATCGCTCTGCGGATGATCAAATCAGCCTGATGTAGATGTCAATAGCAAAAATATGAGTTATGAACAAGACTGGAGCTAGAAAACCAAAGAAGCCGGGAGAAAACGTAGGCCTTCGGCACATTGAGAAATCTTTAGCATGATTTGTGGTTAAGGTATGCACTTATTTAATATATTCAAAACATTGGAACAGACAGACTTGTTTAAATTATATTCAAAATAATTGTTTATTACTTCCACTTGGTGTAATATAATATAATATAATATAATATAATACAGATGTTATTAGATTGAGGGAATCTGTACACTATTACTGGATGTATATATTAATCATTTAAATGTCACATATTAAATATTACATATTAACATTATAAAGTGATTAACGTTCATATATTTGCACATGCTTTCTTATTATGATCTGTTTTGGGCTGTCTTGAACTCACAGTGCAAACCCTTACACAAAGACAAAGATTCAAAAAGCAGTCTCCATAGCAACAGCAGACAATATGCACCAGATTCACTGGATAGTCATCGCTATCAAAAGGGCATATAACAGAATAAACGCTGAGCTCTATTCATACCTTATTTATTGGTTGTGACTGATTCAGTGCTCACAAATTATTTGTTTATCCTTTCAAACAGGTTTCAGTCTGCCCTCTTCTTTCATGGTTTACGTCAGAAATACCGCTTTTACAAAGAGCGGTTAATATAAAGAGCAAAAAGACAGTATTCTCAGGTGAGGCGAGTCTTTCGTTCAGTCTAATAACGTTAAAACACTTTCACGAGTTCCATAATCACCCTCATTGTTTTCCTGGCGACTCCAACAAACAGGCATTTATACGCAGCCGGCAATTCAGAATTTTCCTTCTCATTTTCCACCACTGTGCACTGCCATTATTCACGCCTTGAAGGCAGTTACAAAAGAAAAACCATTACTGGCAAGATAGGAGAGAACAGGCAGGGATTAACGCAAAGCGCTGACCACTGCTGAATTCTGTTTATTAGTGTCCAACACTGAGTCCAAACTCAATAAAAGACGGCTTAGAATTAAAGATGCCGCCTTTTCTGTGCCAAAACCGTGTTTCTTTAGTGACAAAAATGCAGCTTCTGTTATAAAGGCAAATTAGTGTGAATGTAACCAAGGGGTCAGCTGGAGGTGGCACTGAGAGGCATGCAACGGCAATGTTAAAGGGACAGCTCAGTTAACGAAGCACTAAATATACACATATAATTTTATTTTTACCACTGCTTGGACAACAAGCAGTTTTCATAATTGTACTGTAGATGCATTTGGTGTGTCTATGTGGCTGGTTTATGGGATCTTTTTTAATTCTGTGGAGGACATATTTACCGTATACTTCATTGTTTGTTGAGGATCATTCTGTGACCTTAATTGTTTCAGTAGATTAAGACAGGCTTGTTAACTAGTTATATTGATCACTGATTGTGATGTAACCATTTTAGTAATTATCGACTTTACTTACAGTACTTTTTGAGGAAAAATTCTGTCATCATTTATTCTTGTGTCATCCAAACCTGTATGAATTTCTTGGTAACATACCCACACACACACACACACACACAGTCTGGTCAGCTATCCTAGTAGGGACTTTCCATAGGCATAATGGTTTTTAAACTGTACCAAATGTATATTCTATAGCCCTACACCTAAACCCTACCCCTAACAGTAAACTTTCTGCATTTTTATTTTCTCAAAAAAACAAATTCAGTATAATTTATATGCTTTTGTACACATGGGTATACATGTTTTAAGATATTCCATAAGCTTATATATAGGCTTTACAAACAAGACTTTCTATTCCCTTATCCTAACCCTATCTGTCACAAAAAAACTACTTTAGATTTTCCAAAAAGATCACTCTTTGTGGTTTGAACTTTCCTCATGGAAACCAAAAATTTCCCCACAAGGTCAAAATGTACTACTATTACTCTTCCTGTATATCTTCTGAGGCTGTGAGATTGTGTGTGAGTGGTTTAATATCCACTACATTGTGGGGACCAAATGTTTCCATAAGGATAATAATACAAACAAATGGTTGGTCCCTATAACAATATTGCCAGCAATACTGGCAATAAAACCACACAATACGGAGCTGTTTGTTTTGAACCTCACTGCCTTTAATTATATGGACAAAAACAGTTTTTCAAACTATCTTCTTTCATGTCAAACACATCAAAAAAAAATCATTGAGGTTTGAAACAGCAAGTTAATTATGACAGGCTTTTCATTTTTGGCGACCTGTGACTTTAAATCGGTCTGCAAATGCCAACTTGGGTTTTAAACGCCTCTAAAATATATCCAAAAATGTATGCATTTTCATTATTATACATCAGTGAATAGATCACAGAAAAAAAAAACAGCAGGACCATTAGTGAGTATGTGCATTTATATGAGTGCCAAGCTCCAGTAAAGAATGTATTTGTTCTCAGAGCCGTGATTTATTTTCATCATTAATGGCTATTGTGGGATTTGAATGAATGGCTGCAGAATCGTTCTGCTATGCTTTCCAGTCTGTGATGTAGAGCTCTGGGCCTGAGCTCAGATCTGCGTCACATACCTCGAGAGGGAGAAAAAATCACTTTGAGATTAAATGTGATTCCATAGACTGATTACGGCCTTCTGTATCTGACTCATTATTCACAGGCACACCCAAAGAACAGGAAGAAACACTAAACGGTCAGACATGGAGCTGTAAATTATAATTATGCTCCATGCAACTTGTTCTCTGCCAAGCCTTTTGACGAATATGCTGAAATAGTGCTTTCCGTTCCATTCCGCTTGATACATCACTGCAGAGATGCCGCTTGTAACATGCTAACAGTGTTAGTAAATAAGAATTTCATTTTCCTCTAAGCCTGTAATAAGTCTGTGTGGATTTGATGAGGCATAGCGGCACTTTCTCCTCCTCTCGAACTCACAGCCTCACACACACACATTATCTTGTCCTGTGTTACGCACTTGGCGACTGTACCCCTAAACAGCAGCCAAACATCTCCCCCGGGTCATCAGTAATGAGCATTCTCCATCATCTCGACTTCCATTCACTCTGCTCAGTGATTACACAGCACGGCCTAATGCTGGGCCGGTTACTTTACGTACACACACACAAATATACACACACCAGTAGAGTAGAGGGGATTTTTGAAAAAGGAGGCAAAGTCTGTTTGTTTTTTCATTCCAATGTAAATGCATGTTCTAGTTCATTTGATGTGTACATGGTTTCGGCTTTTATTTTTGCTATTATTTTTGTATGCATTTTATATATATAAGCATTATACTGTAAGTATACAGTATACATACTATTTTTTTGGCATGTGCTTGAAGCCACATATCTTATTCAGAAATGCTTTGAAAATAAAAGTTTGTAACATTAAAGATTTTTCACGGTGTACACTGTAAAAAAATTACAGTGGTTTTAACAGTAAAAAAATTGTGAAAAAGCTACGGTAAAGTCCTGTTAAATTGTTAATGGTTAACATTTTCAGGGAAAAAACGTAAAATGGCGTTCCCAGAATTCCCTCCACTGCATTTCAAATTTTGCTTGAATTTGATATATTTCTTCTTAGTTTTTCTTATCAGTTATGTTTATTAGGGTTGTATGTTACATGTAATGTTGTTAAATTAATGTTCATTGCATATTTCAGTTTAATGATGGTGTTCAGTGTTTGTGTGAGTGACACTGAGCACCTTCTATACAATATATCTTCACATTTGAAAGCTGCTTGTGATGGGCTTTGGTTTATCATGTGACTTTCTCATCACCACCTACTTTTGGAGATTATCAATGTATTTCATAGGTACAAAACAGATTTCAGTACTTTAATTGGTTGGTATATTAACATTATATCAGTTAATGAAATTACAGTATTTACCTGTAAATTTAACTTAAAATTGTAAAACCTAAAATGTTACCGTTTTTTTTTTTTACAGTTGAATTACAGTAAATTTTACTGCATCAAGTGGGAAAACAGGCATTATTTTATAACTGACTATTTTTGTCTTGTTATATTGTTTATAATGAACAGATGGATATACTAAGATGGATGAAGAATACTAAGAAAGTTGATGTCTAACTTCAAAAAAAATTAAGGAGGGAGAGGATGATGTAGAGGATCACTAAAAGACTCGAGGTATGTATTTAAGGGTTAAGCCAAATCACAATAAAATCTCATAACATTTTCAACTTTTTCAAAAAGTAATCACTGCAATAGTGTTAAAAGCATAACTCACGTGGTTTGTTACTGGTAACTGTTTGGTTATTATTATTAATAGTCACTTTCTTTTTGGACCATTAGTCAGCAAATCCTCTGTAAACACCACAGGTCTCATGTCAGAAGTGCAGCCTTTATTTAACTGAGCTTAAAAAGTCACTAAAACCTCACTCATAGATCATTTCCATTCAAAATGACGGAAAGTGGTGATATCTGAGTGGGTGTGTTTACTTTGTACTTAGCCTGTCCATTTCCACCAGTTTGACCCATTCTTTTTCTGCCAATTTGTGGCCTGGCTGCCTGTCACTTTAGAAAAATAAGTGGTTTATACACTACTCAATCTTATATTTCAGGATAACTTCTGTGTTCTCTCATCCTACTTTTTTGGCGGAGGCACAAAAATACCTCTGACTCACATCTATACGTCTACATATGTACATTCTCATTAATAGATCCATATGCAGACGCACAACCGTACATGTTTGCATACACGCACGCAAAAACACCAGCATGCCCACACACAAGCGCACCCTGCATCGGGACGGCTGCCCATATATGATCAAACGGCTTGCGTAGGCAGGCAATTCACGCAGGCGGGAGAGTGACACAGCTCATTCAGCGGGCCTGAAATGCAAGGTCCCATCTGTCAATGGTGTTTCAGATTCCCATGAAATGCTACTAAGAGAAAAGGTTTATTCGCACTTTCAAACTGTGCCTGAACTCACAATGACAACCAGTAGATTGTGCCTGGAGAATAAGATCAAACCAAGCCCTGTGGATTGAATCCTAGATTTGATGAAAAATACAATTTAAAGACCTGTGCTACTAACGAAACCATATCCACTCCCAATTGAATACTGTATTGGCATGAAACAAAAATACCACTCTTGCTTTAGAAATCTGAATTAATAATTGCTCCAAAAGCTACAGTATTTAATTTTCTCCTTATAACTTTGGCAATTTAATCTCACAGTGTTTGTCAGAATGAATGCAGGTGACTGGCGTTTCTATATCCAGCAAGAGAAGATGAGATATTCGCAATAACAGTGGATCAATAGAGCGTTTCCCACTTTTTCACTGAAAAAGTAGCAAAGGCCGTTCCTTTGACTTCAGGCAAACGGCATCGATGTGCAAGGAAATGGGGAATAGCGGGAGAGTTCGGGATGAACGTCTTTACTTGGCAGAGCTGTGCACTAACTCTCTCTCCTTTGGGAAACCAAATCTGGTTTCCATGGCAACTCCGCCAGAGAAGACAGAGCAAGAAAGGAGGAGGAAGACAGGAAGGACTGCGGGTCCTGTTCATATTCAAATGCCTGCCTGACAGTGCGCTCCGGAAAGCACGGTTACGACTGTGTTCACGCGAGCGTGAGAGAACACTGCTGTCTCTGCTATGTCAATATTTTCGTAGACCTTGAATACCAGCTAACATCTAACCATACACTGAATACATCAAAAATACATTAGCAGAACATAGCCAGATTCTACCTGATCTTCCGTCTCTCTGGAAGTCTACGTGGTACCATTCTCCGTCGTTGACTTTTTTGTTGACGGCACGGGTTTTGGTGGTGCCCGAGCCCATGTCGAGCAGAAGGTACAGGTGACCGTCCAGCATCTCAATGGCGAAGAAATCCACTTTCAAGGTTTTGGGGCTCTTGGGGTCTTTCTGCTGCTGCGGTTTGGGTTTTCCGTGGCTGAAGAGGAGAAGGCCGTTGGGCTCAGTGGTGCGGAAGTCGAAGGAGATGGAACCGGCTTTTTTGGCGGACCACTTGTCAAGGGTAATGAATGACTCTGGCGACTCGAAGGTGACAGGATCTAGGGTAGCCACATTCTCACATTTGAAGGCCACCACGCCGCTCACCTTCATTTTGGGGTCGCCTACCTTGGCCAGTCGAGACAGCTCTAGCCTTACATCGTTGTTCTTGTACACAACCTTTATGTGAAAAGAGAAGAAAACATTTTATTTAAAAAGCGAGCTTACAGAAAAAGTTCATGTTACTCTGTATTCCAACTTAAGCTAGGAGTGTTGGACAGGGGTTGAAATCATATTAAGAGTGTTAAACTACAGCTGCACGATGTATTGCACGCAATGGTAATGCATGTCTTGTCAGTAAAGCCAGTTCTGTGATTAGTAATAAATCTCCATCAACTGTTTTCAGATGGAGCGTCATTTAAAACAGTGCTGTAGTTCAGTGACAAACTATGCAATCTGTGCACATAATCGCAGATGAATTGCATGAAATAGTGTATATCATATTGCGTAGCTTGTCGGTAAAACTACGGCTCTGTGTATTAAATGCCGTTCCATCTGAAAACAGGTGATGGAGATTTCTTCCTATAATAACAGAACCAACTTTTGATAAGATGCGCATGACTATCACATGCAACATGTTGTGCAGCCCTATGTTTCTAATATCACTGCAATTTCAACCAAGAGGACCTAAATCAAAGTGTACAAGATGTCCAGTAACCCCTATAGTAACAACCCTAAATATAATACTAAATATAATTTGTATAGTATTATTTTAATTTACCTAAAAAAAACATGCAAAAATGTAAATAAATGTAATAATAGGAGAATAAATAAAGAAATAAATGATTTGCTAAAACAAAAATAATCAATTTGTTTTAAAAAATCCTATAATCTTTTTTGATTATTATTTTCCATATTATTACTTTTTTACTTTCATTTACTTTTTCTTCTAAGCTATTTTATATTTATTTTTAAGCATTAGGTTATTTTTATATTGACTTAATTTTCTACAGTATCTACTTATTTATGTTTTTTATATTTCTGCAGGTTTGGTCCTCCATGTAAAATAAAATAAAATAATAAATAAAATAAAAAATCTATTTTATCTATTTATTTATATCTATTTTTATCTCTATGTATTGATGAGCTCCATTCTTCACTTGTTTATTGTCATTAAATCTTTCAAAAATTCAATAATCAATATTTTGACTAAATGTGTAATCCTCTCTTTGACTCCTGCATTAACCACAAGAAGGTTCAATGATACTAAAGTGACACTAAAAGCTTACTGATAATGGTGGGTTGTTTATGCAACAAACTTCACGTCTTTGCCTTTTCCTGGCATTTTTGAAAGAAACAAATAACTATCAGTCTCCTCTGGCATCCGTACGGTAATGAAAACATAAATAAAAATACATCATTCTACATTTTAAATAAATGAACTGTCGGTTTCAGTCATTAAGCTCATTTTGAATACTTTTTATGAAGAATACATCTCACTTTTGACATTCCCACTTTTGGTGTCTCGAAATGAAAAGTACATATCCATAGACTATATTTATCTTGTACAATAGTGGGTATGCAATCATTCTAGCTTTCCGGTGTCATTTTACTTTTCAAACCAAATGGAATCAAATAGCAGAGCATTTTCTGCCCTCTCAAAACGTGGGGCACAATTCTTTTCCTCTCTCCTCCACAAGGCCAAAACCCTGTGATATAAACCCGAGCACCAGACTGTGAAGTGTTCACGATAACCCTCTTTTAATTCAGTTTCGATTTCATTTGAGCCCTTGCCAGGAAGAAGATAATGGTATGCGGATGCAATAAAAGCTTATTGATGATGCTTCAGAAATGCCAATCACAGGCAGGCACAAGAGCCTTTCCAGCCATTAACGGGCCACAGGAGTGAAAGCCCCCCCCCTCCCTTTTTTTTCCCTGCTTCATAAACTCACACGGGGGAAAAACACTAGCGATCTGTGATAAAAGACTGCACAACATGGCCGCCAGAAAAGAGCGCATTACAGATGAGAGGTTAGGGGCAGGGACAGCAGGTGGAGGACGATGCATCTGTCTGTGCCACCTGATCTGAACGATCAGGAGCCTGGAAAGCACTGACCAAATGCCCCTGAGAGGAGGGGCACATTAAAACAAATGCACTAATGATGAATGGGCTTCTTGTGCACCCTGCTCTAAACGCCTTAATAAATCAACCTTGGCATAAATAACTACTCGCGTACGGTAACAAACACACACCTAGAGGTCCTCAATGTACCGTGCACACACTCCTAACGCTTGAAAATATTAAACATGACCTTTGCAAGGAAAATAATGACAAAACAAAATGCTAAAAGGTCCCTTGCACTACCCACACACAGTCGTCCTTTTAATGCCAGTAAAGCCTGTGAATGAAGCCAGAAGAGAAACCATTCGGAATCTTCTTAGTATGAATTCTTGTTCAAGAGTTCAAAGCACTGGAGTGTTTGTTAACACAGGTCATTGACCTCAGGCCTGCTGCTAATCTGTGGAAATGATAGCGCCTTAGAGCAGACAAGAGACACCAAACGCCTACATGCGGCAGCAGACCACAGCTTACACGAGTCTGCACTTTCATGTTTTGACACTGATTGATTGCTTGTGGATTGGTTTTGAAATGAAGGCTGGAGGCTGGGAGGGGAAACAAATGGTGAGTCTGCACTGTTTCAACGCTTCCAAAATTTGACAAAATGACACATTTTGTCATGTTTGCGCCTCTTGCAAGAATCTGTAAGCATTTAAAGTGTTACATTTGCATTAAGAAAGGCACTAGTATTACTGTCTATTTGATGCATTAGCTGCCTCTGTCTAAAACCAGGATTTACATCTAAACTAGTTTCACACAAACTGGTTTCAGGTCTATTCTAACAGAGCTGCAGAAGGCTAAGAACATGCGCTGAACACAAATTTAAAAAATGCAATAAATAATATTATTTATAAATATAAATACTATATAAGTACTATATAAACTATATAAATACTATATAAATATTAGTGTTGTCAAACAATTAATCACAATTAATCACATCCAAAATGAAAGTCTTTACTTACATAATATATGAATTAATATAAATATATACATGCAATTAGATGTAGATATTTTCTAAATATTTGTGTATGTGTTTATATATACATAATAAATATACAAAGTACACACACATAAATTATGTAAACTTTTTTTTTTATTTTGAATGCGATTAATCACGATTAACTTTTTTGACAGCACTAATAAATAAATAACCTTTTAAAAATGCAAATAACTATTATACCTACAGTATGAAAAGTAGGGAAGCATAGCCATTCTAATTATGGCTGATACTTGAAAGGAAGATAATTACTTTAATTATATTTACATATAAAGACCATAAATCACTTTATTATAATTTATCTAAATAAATAACAATTAAATGCTAAAGTAAAACATAATTTTACATTTATACAAACTTACATGCCACAGTATTATAATGTATAGTATGAAAAGATTATATACATTCAACAAGTTATTAAAATATGTTTTTATTAACTTGGGGTTCAATGATAATCTAAATGTAAAAAAAGGGAACATGAACATGAAAATTAAATATTTAATTAATTAATTAATTTTTTTTTAATTCTATTTAAAACTTTTTAAAAATTTAGATGCATGCCACGTGAATAATTCTGCAGGTTCGAAAACATACCTTCATCTATGAAAACCCTAAACAAAACTATGCATAACTAGCACTAGTTTTATTATTATTATTATTATTTATTTATCCATTCATTCATTTACATTTGTGCAATAAACAAGTTTGATACTGTGTTGAGTCACATAGTGACCAGTGAAAAACCTACTCTGGAGGAAAAATCCAGTCGAGAGCCACTGACCTAGACTGTGTAAGATTGGACATGATAAATAGACTAACAAGGTAAATGCCAGTGAGCATCCCTCACTAATTGTGGGTCTACAGGTTAATGAATGAATCACCAAGAGCTACAGTACCTTAAGTTCAACCAAGAGCGAAGCTTCATTGTCTCCCTGTTTCATAAATCAATCGCAATCAGCTCGATTTAACTGCTTTTCACATCCATACCGATGTTAGCTAAAGATACATTTTTCTATATATAAAACAAAAATGGCTGGCGTTTAATGTCTGTTCATAACATCAAAAGCTTTTCCGAGTTCCTGGCAGTCAAAACAGCTCTTTACTTCACCAGCTGGCGTATCAGAGGACATCCCATTCCACAGGGATGCCAGTCTAACATGAAGAATGGAAGCTGATGGATGAGACAACATGTTCTCTCCAGTTTTCCTCTGAGGAGTATTACCATCACAGATAGCTCATGTCAAGAGCATGTGAGGTAGTGGACCAGTGATCCGTCACACAGACCTATCAAATATTTCTGGAAACTGAATGGATTTCATTAAATGTATTATTTACTTATTTATCCTATTTGTCGCACTCTTGTTTATTTGTTAGTTCTGTCACTGTTGACGATCTGTGACCCATTTTCAAATTAACAGTCTTCAGATGAGAGGAAACCTCATCAGCAATGTTAATTAGAGAATACATTTCAACTCTGCTGTTGTGTTTCGGCTCCTGAGTCCGTGGCGACTGATAAATAATTCCCTCAGTTGTTGGTGTACGTGATGTGTTACGAGGTTATACAGGGCAGAGAGAGCAGTGCAACCATAATGTGTACTGGGACACATCCTATAGAAAGAGGCTCCTGAGGCAGCAGCACAGAACTGACGTCAGTCAAATGTATAAAAAGCAACTAAGACAAATGATAAAACATACATATGCTGCAGTGCCATTTAAGTAAGGTGACATTCATATATATACTGTATATATATACACACACACACACACACACACACACACACACATATATACATACATACTACCAAATATTTACGGTTGGTAAAGATTTTTAATTAATTTTAGTTTTTTCATATATTTAAATCGGCTATTCATTTATAAATGAAGTAACATTTCTTAATATTATCAATGTTGAAACAGTTGTTCTGCTTAATATTTCTGTGTAAATTGTGATTTTTTTAGGATTCCTAAATGAAAACAGCTTCAACAGCACTGATTTAACAAATTTATTCTTGGCCAAATATATAAATAAAAGAAAAAATTAATGTATTAAAAAACCTCACTAAAAATACATGGATATTTAAAAAAAAAAAAAAAAAAAATATATATATATATATATATATATATATATATATTCAGACCCCCTTAAATTTTTCACTCTTTGTTATATTGCAACCATTTAAGCAACCACCCCATATTGACAGAAAAACACAGAATTGTTGACATTTTTGCAGATTTATTAAAAAAGATAAACTTTAAATATCACATGGTCCTAAGTATTCAGTCTGGAGATGTTTTTGGTCCAGGATATCCCTGTACTTGGCCGTGTTCATCTTTCCCTCAATTGCAACCAGTCGTCCTGTCCCTGCAGCTGAAAAACACCCCCACAGCATGATGCACCATGCTTCACTGTTGGGACAGTATTGGGTCCCACTTTATATTAAGTGTCCCTAATACCTGTGTACTTACATAGTAACTAGACGTGTATCTAGTATGTAACCACAGTGTAAGTGCACATTGCTACATAGTATCTACAGCTGTAATATTTCTGTAACTATACACATGTAACAACCCTCAGAATGGTGTGTGTAACTACAAATGTGTAACAGGACATTTGTAACAACACTTTTTTCACTTCACTCAGTAGTCATGTAACAGGAATTACATAGCTACATTTTGTAACAGCAGTATGTATAAGAGTAACTGGAACGGGGTGATCAGGGGGTGTAGTTGGGTAGGTTTAGGGATATGTAGGGAGTTGGTGCACCTCTGCAATACCAGTGTATATACATGGTAACTCCTCAGGAACTGCCCACTTAATATACAGTGTAATATTCTGGACACCCACCACAATTTATATGTAAAGCCCAATTTACTGCCTACTGCTGTGTAACATCAGAGTAATTACATGCTAAATCCATAGCAATTGTCTATTTAATATAAAGTGTAACACTTTATTTACCAAAAAGTGCTGTTAGTCCTGTTACACATTTGTACTTAAACACACCATTCTGAGGGTTGTTACATGTGTGAAGTTACAGAGATATCACAGCTGTAGATACTGTGGTTACATACTAGATACACATCTAGTTACTATGAAAATACAAAGGTACTAGGGACACTTAATATAAAGTGGGACCCTGTTTTGGACAGGTGATGAGCAGTGCCTGTTTTTTCCACACATACCACTTAGAATTAAGGCTAACAAGTTCTATCTTGGTCTCATCAGACCAGAGAATCTTATTTCTCACCATCTTGGAATCCTTCCGGTGTGGGTTTAAACGCCTGAGGGTTTTCATGTGTCTTGCACTGAGGAGAGGCTTCCGTCGAGCCACTCTACCACTCTAAAGCCCCGACTGTTGGAAGGCTACAGTGATGGTTGACTTTCTACAACTTTCTCCCATCTCCCGACTGCATCTCTGGAGCTCATGCACAGTGATCTTTGATTTCTTTTTTACCTCTCTCATCAAGGCTCTTCTTTCCTGATAGCTCAGTTTGACCAGACGGCCAACTCTAGGAAGGGTTCTGGTCATTATTTGCTCTGACATGCATTGTGAGCTGTAAGGTCTTATACAGACAGGTGTGTGGCTTTCCTAATCAAGTCCAATCAGTATAATCAAACACAGCTGGACTCTGTGAAGGTGTAGAATTATCTAGGATGATCAGAAGAAATAGACAACACCTGAGTTAAATATGTCACAGCAAAGGGTCTGAATACTTAGGACCATTTTTCTGTTTTTAATAAATCTGCAAAAAAAAAAAAAAAATTCTGTGGTGTTCTGTCAATATGGGGTGCTGTGTGTAATTTAAGGAGGACAAAAAATGAACTTAAATGAATTTATCAAATGGCTGCAATATAACCAAGACTGAAAAATTTAAAGGGGTATACATACACTGTGTACGTATATATATATACACAGGCACGCACGTGCAACCACGCACAGACACACATTAAATTACTTTGAATTCTTTTTTTAATTCAGACACACATGTAGGCATATTAGCTACAAGGCCGTATCTCTTCTTCAAATGAATATTTTTAGAGGATTTTTTCAATCAAAAGAAACTAGTTAAATATACCTCAACTCAGTACCTCGCAAATCAATTTAGCCAATTAACTGCAAGGTCGTATCTTTCTATGATTCAAAAAAGTAAATGAACACATGTAATACAGTAGCAATAGAATGTGATTAAATTACTGAAAGATTTCTTAATGGAATGACTTTTTCAAGAAGCACTTTTCAGAGCACTTACCTCTTTCAGGCAGCCCATAAAGTTGTTGCTAACGGGGGATCCGGGCAGATCGGCAGTGCTGGGACTACCCCCGACATAGAAAAAGTCATCGGAGCCTAGCATGGTGTAGTCCTCTTGTGTATATCCAGTGGTGGTCAGAATTCCATCCACGGATATTGTAACCTAGACAACAAAGCACAGGGAAAGGACACGCTATACTCACATATAACTTGAATACTGTTACAGGGCTTTGGTTCCCCTCGTAAGGATTTGGATGCTTGGCTTTGTTTTGTTTTTGCCTTTAATGCTTCTTATTTATCTTTATTTATTTATAGCTTTTCTCTTTTTATTGATTTAATGTGATCCCATTTTCATGTCTGTTTCAGCAAATCTTATTTATTTATTGTTTAACTTTTTTTTTGTTTTTTGGTCTTTCTAGATTTATGTTTTTGGTATGAACTTCTAGCAAGTCTGAGCTGAGGAAGTCTGCGGCACATTAGCCCAGGCTCAATGTTAGCGGTGCCATTAATAGAGCACAAAAAGTAAATCAGCAGACACAAAAATGGTGTTAGTAGTATGTGTGTTTCTGAGAGTTAGTATGGCTTGAATCCAGTGCGTGTGAGTAGTTTCAGCAGTTTTCAATGTTTTTATATGAGGTAAAACAAAGAACACGGCGTGCTGAGAGGTTAGAAATGAAAGCACAGGCAATTAGAGGCACATCTCTCACAGATCTGGTTGAATGGATGCATGCTTCATTATCCCTTCCCTCTCCACATGCAAACAATGGTTGGTTAGAGAGAACAATTCTTCTCACAGATTAGACTACACAGGAATGAGTTAAGAGAGAAGGGGAGGGAGAAGGACACAAACACCACACGGCTCATGAGACCAATCACAGCGGAAGTGTCGACATGCATAAGCGTGTTCACATGAAGAAAGAAAGCAAATAAAGACAACAGACGAGATGACCGGCCACCCATGCCAGCCTCGAATGTACTGATGGAGAAGGTGTTAGTACACGGGGTGGCCAGGATGCACACCATGCTGAACAACGGGCCTCAAAGCTAGCTGGACCAATGAAAAAACTCAGAGCCAGCCAGCAGAGACCGATCGGTGAGCAAAACCTTATGCAAAAGAACCCAACGAAGGAAAAGATGCAAGATAACCTAAGAGGAAAAACAAAACAAAAAAAGAGAAGATGGACGGGACATAAAGAGCTGAGGAAACCCAACTAATGAGAAGAAAAAGAAAAGGGGAATTTGGGCAGGGCAGGGGAAGTAAGCGTAAAGAGTACCAACCGCATTTTCCCCCTTTTTTTGTTTAGTATTGATGTCTACGATTCAAAAAAAGGAAAATAGACACACGGCAAACCCAAACTAAGAAACAATTAGAATGATATCTACCGAACAATGTAGTTTGTTTACCATAGCGTGTCCAATGCCTGAGTGCTTTGTGGAAAAGGGGGGAGAAAGGAAATTAAAAAACTGTGAACAGAACACCGTTCCTCAATCAAAAAAGATGGTCTCTTGCCAAGGTTAGTACATCAGCGTTGCACGTTAGTAAGAGGTAACAGGTTAGTAAATGACACATTCCATGGATGAAAGGTTAGTTTCTTTCCCCAAAAGCAGGTTAGTAAACATTTAAAAAGGGCAAAAGAAGAGAAGGAAAGGAGAAGCAGACGAGATCTGCACCGTGGAGTTCCTCTGGGACGGATCTAGTCTACTCTGTTCCAAACACTGTCTCTTCCTATTCCTGGCGCTCCGCTAACTTTACTGGTGACAGAACGTACCACAGAGCTTTTAATGTTTACCTCCTGTCCTATCCAACTTCGTGCCACACGTCTAGGATCTTTTCCGAGTCTTGACACTTCAAACGTGTTGTGCGCTGACAGGTGACGTACTTGTGTAATGTAGTGAGAGGTGGCGCTATCAAATAGTGACAGTAAAATATGGATGCCGTAGAGTCTGAGGTGAATTTAAATATTAGTCGACGGAAGTGTGGTTAAAGGAACGTTCACTCATCTCTGAAAGCTGAATTCATGGCTGCTTAATGAATACTTTAATATCGGGAGCGTCTTTTTTACATCAGCTCTGCTCTATGCTACATACATGAGTGCTAGCGCTAATTTAAAATGATAAAAGCGCACCAAATTCCTAGAACTTTCTCTTTTAGTCTCATTTTTAAGCAACTTTTAAATTACATCATTTGGAAACATGAACTATTATAAATGGGAGTATGTCTTGATCAGGGTCGGAAATTAACAGGTCCCTGCACAATCAATCGAGATCTATTACAGTGAAATGAATATAAATTGTCGAATTTCATTAACGTTGCATTAGATTTCATTTTAAGCATTGTTTGCAGCATTGAGCAATTCAATCAATCAATCAATCACACATTTCTGTTGAGTTTACGAATGCAATGTCCAATCAGAGTGTTTGGACTCGTCGTCGCCAACGTCGGAGTTGTTCGGTATGCACGCTCACTGACGGAACTCTGAATCTGCATTCGCGAATTCTCTCATCGTCATAAACAACAAAGTGCAGAAAAGATGCAAGTAAGAGATTGAAGTAGCAGTGTAGATGGCTTCAGTGATTATATTCCAGCAAAAGCTTTCTATTAATCAACATTAATAATCATTATTAGAGGGCAATAATCAGCAATAATGATTTTATCATGATACTGCAGCTAGTAATTAGTTTTAATTTATAAGCCGTTACTATGCAATTTTTGTATAATTACATGTACATAAGCAGCATTAAACAGTCATGCTTTATTAGTAACAGTCTATAGTAACTGGTTAACTTTAAACACAGATACATCTGATTAGGTAAATATAAAAATTGCCCATACAAAGGTAAAAAATGCCTCTGGGAATTAACTTTAGAGGGCAAATATTGTTATACAAAGTTAATTTCTGACCCTGGTATTGATTAAAATGGTTAAACGGTTAAATCTAGCCCGTGGGTTAGTTTGATGCGACTAATCGGAATCTGAATGTATCCAATCTCGACCTCTGCCTTTTCTGCGCGGTTACCTGACGAAGGTTCCTGGTAACCTTCACATCATGCCAGGCATTGTCATTAAATTTCCCATTGACAGGCTCCACCAGGGCCTCGAAGGCCCCAGAGCCCAGGTTGATGACCAGCGAGACGGCACCATTCTTCAGCGCCAGGTTGACGTAGTCTGCAGATTTTCCGGTGTGGAGCATCAGTCCATTACGCTGCAGGGTCTTGAAGGAAAGCGTAATCTCATCGCTACTGCTCTGGATGGGGTTCGGGGACAGGTCGTAACAGAAATACTCTGAACCCTTGAAGGTGGCCACGTATTCTTCTCTCTCTGCAAAAAATTGGAGAAACAAAGCAGGTAAGCTGGGAGCTTCTTTTAGAAATATAAACCAGTTCATCATAAGTGTTTTTTACTGTGTCTATAAGAACACTCATCATAGAAAGGACTCCTGCCAACCCTCATGGCTTTGTTTTATAGGTCTCTTAAAATATCAAAATATTTAAATTGCAAGGCAAGGTTGTAAAATGCTATGTGCATGTGGCTTCCCAAAAGATTTATGATACTTAAGAAATTATACATGATATGTAAAAAAAAGTAAAAATTTGTATAAATATTCACAAATGTATCCAAGTTTTGAATCCAACATTACAGCACCTTTACTTTGTCATGGACAATCTTGTATGTCATTGACCCTCTAGCCTTCCATCACATAGTAATACAGAGCAGATCACTTACCATCATCTATCTGCTCCCACACTCACTGGACACAAGACTTGCTAATTTCCAATTACCTACCTTCACAAAGTCAAAAGTCAACCTGAAGTCATACTGAAGGGGTCAAACGTAGTGGAAACTCACCACAGTCAATCTGAGAGTGATTGGTTGCTGTCAGTACATGCACACACACACACATACCTATGGAATTGAGGTCAGAGCCATCTTGCTCATAAATGAGAACCAAGGTCCTTGATAATGGTGACCATAAATAAAGCAGCCACACATATCAGGACATAATTACCAAATCAGTCAGCGAGACCCATTACTGTAAGCGTCCTGGCACAGAACCCAGGCGCACACTCTCACTCCTCTTCCCATTTGCGCAAACAACTCCAACTGTCACCCAGATCCGAGTGTATTTTGGGAACTTGGTTAAAATATTAACTGAAGAGGCGTCCATTAATAAAGTGTGAAGTCCTGTCTCCACAGCTACCTTCTTACCGGTAAATACAATTACATCATTACAGAGCAGAGCTGAGTCTACTTCTCATCAGGAATATTAATGACTTTAACAGGCAATTTACAGCAAGACTGAACCAAATTACCATAAATCCAGGAATCTGCAACACAATTAACCTAACACACCATAAGACCAGCTCATTTGCTCTGGAATTATCTAGAATATTCTTAAGATAAACCCTGGAGATATCAACAAGGCTCATTTACTCCATCTCTTTCTCCATCCTTCATCACCCTTCCTGTGTCCACTGCGAGTTAAATAAGCTTTTTGCCTCGGCTGATGAAGTGTGTGTATGTGTGTGTTTGTGCACAAAGAGCCAAAGGGTGGTGTTGTATCTGGCTCTCTTCCACCTCCTCTATATACCACTGAGTCAGCTATAATGTGACTCAGTGCAGGAAGGCGCCCACAGAGTCGCACCAGCACACACACACACAAACTGGCTTTTGCACCAACACACACACATTGGGCCCTACACACACAGGTATATATATTGGATGCCCAGAATAACTCCAAAAATGGCCTTCAAATTCGATGCCAGTAACAGTGCTTTATGAGTCTTACGTCGCTATCGGTCTCTGATATGACTTCCCTGTCCCGTCTCTCATCAGATTTGATCTCTGCAAATACTCTTACAGGAAATCAAATCTTCATCTTCAAGAGTAAATAACCAGGAAAGCTCATTTAAATACAGCGCTAGACTATCCGTTGGATAAAAGTGACCTCCAATCACCTCTCCACTCAATAGCACATAGCAATTTGCTCTGATTTCTGCCTTACATCATATGTCTTTTCTGTTTTTGCTTTAAAAAGCCATATCCTACCCGTTGTTATCATTTATTTTTGGAAGTGTCTATTTACACCAATCTTGGTAGAGGCTATTTGCTCTAACCGCCACTGTTCAGGCAATTTACCCTTTGTACAAACAGCACATTACTTCCATTTGAACTAAATGCAAACAAGATGTTATTTGTTGGCATTTACACTTTGTGGAACCTATATGTACGGTCTCTTTTTCCTGTAATGTACATTTTCATGTTAGGCAATTTTCTTTGCTGTAATTTAGTATAATATAGTTTCCATCCTTTCACTTCCATTTAGGATTAAACTGGCTGTTTTTGATACTGCGCCTTTAAGACAATATGCTTGATGTGACTGGTTAGACGTTTGTCAATGGAAAATTGGCAACATTGCTTGTGTATGAGCTGACAGGTTCAATATAAACGGCACTGCCCCATCTTACAATAAAAGGCTTTTTGTAAAGCTTGCTTTGACATTCGCCAAACAATCTGAGTCCACATGTGCCACACAAAATGCTAAGGTGCTTTTTTATTTGAAGGCTCGAAGAACAATGACATCAAATGCTGTATAATTTGTCTATCAACCTACTGACATTGCATTTGAAGATGCATACCAGTTGTGATATAACTGTCTCACCCCCTTCTAAATCAGTCATGTGCCATATTTTAAGCAGCATTCTGCTGTTTATATTACAGCATGAAAATTTAATACATTTTATGATAAATTTGTAAAAAAAAACAAAAAAAAACTATTTCCTAAATGAATACACTTTCAGTTGAATTGATTATTTAGTAGCCATTAAACCAGTCTTCAGTGCCACGCCATCCTTCAGAAATCATTCTGATGTGCTGATTTCATGCTCAAGACACATTTCTTATGTTGAAAACCAAATTTTTGAACGGTAATGCACATTTAGCATTATTACTGTGTAGGGTCTCCACATGATGTCCACAGTTAAATCTGAGAACTAAACCACCGCTTTAGCTTCTGTTCGCACTTGTGGAGTGATGCCTTGTATGCTGCTGACTGAGCAATTATCTCTTCATCAGCTTAAATATAGACAGGAACGTTGGGGGCAGCACGTCTGTGGGCTTGTTACCTCAAAGCTGCTACAGGCGACAGCCTGTGAACGCCAAACAAAGCCAGTCAAGCATTAAGAACTCCCATGCTACAGGAAGACAAGCTGTACTACGGTTTCCTATATGGATCCCCTTCACCGTTTCAAATAAGAAATTTACGAAAGCTATTATTTAACGACTCCCTAGTAAAGTTGGGATGTTAAAAAAGAACATTTGACATTATTTGTCTGTATTGTGCAACAAAAACACAATATGACAGAATTTGTCTAATTAGCATTACTGCAGGGCTGGTAATAAATTATTTTTTTTTGTTTTTGTTTAACAACAGACATCACAAACTAATTTTGACATAACCATATATTCTTCCATCTGAGCCTGTGTGTTTCATTATTTCTGTTATTGAAAATGGACATAGTAAAAGCATTTATTTGGTAATTACAATATACAACGGCACAATCTCCAGGGGTCTAAGCAGTAACAAAGCCAACAGTGCTTCACAAAACAGTCAGCATTAATAATTGACGCGGAGCATAAAACTAATTAAATTGGGGGCATCCTTATAAAACTACACCAAAACGACACTGCAAAATAAAATCTGAATGCATCTAGTTAAATAAAATAAAAATAACAGCAGCTTCTTTGACTTT
>JAUMHR010000062.1:8827651-8841062 GCA_032361145.1 Enteromius fasciolatus | reverse complement strand
CATGATTGTAAAGCGCTTTGGGTGTATGGCAATACACAGTAAAGCGCTATATAAATGTGTCATTCATTCATTCATAAATTTAGTTTGATTCAAATCAACATATAAAAAATTATGTGACACTGAAAATTGGACTAATGTTTTGTTGAAAACTCAGCTTTTTCCATTACAGGAATAAATGACAATTAAACAATATTATTATGTTAAAATATATTAAACATAGAATGCAATAATTATGAATTGAAATCATATTTTACAGTATTAATATTTTAATGTGTGTGCAATCAAATAAATGTTGCCTTTGTGAGCACTAGAAACTTATTTTAAAAACATTGACATTTATGTTAAATAAATATATTTTCTGCAGTTTCCTCAGTGCAATACTAAAAATAAAATGTCTTACAACGAACAGATTATAAAACCATAAAACATGTAAAATGATTTTTCAAAGATTTTCAATGATTTATTATTTACAGATTATTGAAGTATGTTTTACAAGAAAATAATATTTCAGTAATGTTTCAAAATCGGTTAGTGAAACTTTCTGTTTCAAACCAAATCCTACAGAGGAGCATGTAAATCAAATGTACACATGCAGTATGTATAGGGTCTATAAGAGTAAAGGAGAGGAGAGGTGTAAGTGGCTCCCAGTGAGCAGTACACTCACTCAGGCGGCTTGTTTTGCCACTGGAGATGATAGCACAGTGAGTTAATGAGAGCAGCTCCAAAGCTGCAGCCGAGTCTCAATCTAACAACGGCAAGAAAAACAACAGGAGTGACAACAACAGAAGATAATAACACCGCAATTACCCAAGCTAAATATATACCGGGGGCTATGGACCGTGGACAGCAACGATACCATTAAACTGACTATGAGGTCTAGTTACACTGCCAGTAAGCTACTAAGAAGTGCCTCAAGTACATTTACTGCATTAACTAAAATAATATAAATACATATTGTTGGATAGCAAGCAACCATTGCATCCATAATTCCAATTAATTTCCTTGCGTGATATTCAGACAGAGCGCTATATTACGTGTGACAAGTTTATTCAGTCTGCTCAGCCGCTCCGACCTTGATAAGGCCAGTTATCAAAAATTCTCCATCTCAGAGCGCAGCCGAAAGCGTCAAGCTATTCTGAGCCGCCGCTACGGAGGAGCGTTTCACACTCGACTGGCCACAGATGTGTTTTGTTGAATATTGATTTATTGTTTGATTGATTATTCCTCACATCATAAATCCGCCAGTGAATGGGATCAGATGTCGAAAGACACAAAAAAGCACAAAAGACTGGCTGGCTCATTATTTCAAATGTCGAGGCAGCTTTACTGTGGATGCCGTTCAATCTGAAATTACAAAGTCTCCAAATGGGAGCGTTTCCATTTTAAGGAAAGAAATGATATTTGAGTCTGAGATCGTATCTGGTAAAAATAAAATGGAAGGTTTTGGAATACCATTCTAATGATTCAGTATTGACTAGACTGAAAGCACATCCTTTACAAAACGGTACATGCAAATACTGCGCTTTTCCACCTTAAAACGTGAAATGCTATCGTGAAATGAAATCTATTTTGCCAACTGAGCTCATAAACATCATTCATAACGTGTCACATTCAAAAACGCATTTGCCCTTTCATTGAAAAAAAAAACAAGTTTCATAGCAGCAGTGTTTGTGAACAAGAAGTCAGATTATCATTCTGAGAAATGGCACTATTAAATGTCTTCCTATATTCAGCTGTGACCAGACACCTTTAGCTAAACGCTCCAAACACATATCTCTCAAAAAATAGCCGTGAATCTGTGGAACATGCAGCGCGAAGTCACAACTCACTTCAAAAACGCTCTATCCACCTCCACAGCACCTCATTACAGCCTTTCTTATGCAAATGCGAGGAGACGAACCAGCATCACACAGACACACACAGGCTGCCATCCTACAGGCATCTCTTCCTCTCCTAACGAATCCGCCTCAACTTTTGAACTCCCTTTCTCTATCTCTCTCTCTTTCTTGCAGGTGTGGAAGCTCAGCGTTTTTAAACGCTGGCATTTTCTAGGACACCACATTAAATCGAGAAGCTCGTGGTTGAGTGACGTAAAATCCTCAGATCTCATCTGAATTTCACAGAGAAGATTCAGTTCATACGGCATCTGGAAGCCAGCCAAGGAGATGAGAGAAAACAGATTCTTCCACTAACGTTATTTATTTCACAGCTCTTCTCGAGAAACCCGTGCGGGCACTTTTATTTTGGAAAGTCCTCCTCCATGCGTTGGGACCTGTCCGACCTGTCAGAGCCAGCTACCTCTCTGGAGCATCAAACCAGCAGCCAACCCTCTCACTCAGTCCCTGCCATATGTCCCAGTGTTCTGCCAATTCCTTGCACACAAGACCTCAGAGCACCCCATTAGCGAAAGTGAGAGAGAAAGAGAGAAAGAGAGAAAGAGAGAGAGAGAGAGAGAGAGAGAGAGAGAGAAAGAGAGAGAAAGAGAGAGAGAGGAGGGGAGCGAGACGTGGTTATAAACATACATCGAGAAAAACAGAGGTGGGGAGAGGGAGAGATCAGCAGAAAAAAAAGAGCATCAGAGAGAGCAAAAGTAGAACAGAAACACGCTGAACTGAGTAACAGAGAGGATCAATTAGGAGAGAGAAAAAGAGTGCAGAAGAGAAAGGAACAGTTCGAAAGAAATTGAAACTAAACAAAAAAAATCATCATCCATGTACTTCATTTTAGAAGCAGCATAACTTCTATCCAATGACTATATAATAAAAATGACAAAAACATAAACTGTGTATCTTAAGTCATCAGTCACAACTCATAAGAGTCTTTATTTCAGGAATCAGATTATACTGACTGTGCCCTGTTTTTGATTCATTAAAAAGACCGCACTGGTTACGCTGCATGCTTGTGATTCACCAAAAAGGACTAAAAAGAACCAATTCAGATTCCTTCGTTCAGGAATTGGACTATACTGGTTGCACTGCATGTTTTTCGACCACTAAAAGAAGTGACTCAAGGCCATACATTCAGAATTTGAACCACACTTTAAAGCTACGGCTGGGCTGTATGCTTTTGATTCACTAAAAAGAACCTTCTTGTAAAACTCATTTATTTGGGAAATTGGACTTCACTAGTTTTCAGTATAATCTTTGATTCACTAAAAAGAACCACCTTTGAGTCATTTGCTCAGGAATTGGACTACACGGGTTAAGCTGCATGTTTTTGATTCACTAAAAATACCTGGCCTATAAGAGTAATTTATTTAGAATTTGGGCTATACCGGTTATGCTGTATGTTTCTAAATCTCTCTCAAAAAATGGCCTTTGTGATGTACAAGCAGAATCGCTAGAGATGTTCCACTGCCATTGAAGCAGCAATTTCTAGAAACTCTTTTGGACTAATTTAGCAATTTAGCACATGCAAATAAAACTGTACACCATTTAATTAGGCGAAAAAAGGAAGCCAATGATATTCTGAATCACTGAAATGAAACAAAATACTCCAACTGTTTCCAACAGAAGTCGGTCAGTCGTGCAGGTTTAGAATGACTTAGAAGGTTGAGACAATGAGAGGATTTCTGTTTTTGGGTGAACTGTTCCTAAAAGAGAAACAGGAGGTGGGCGTATACAGACAGTCAAGTTTCCCACGGACAGAAGGAGAGATTGTGAGAGAGGTGTTCTTTGTAAACTCAGTCAGAGCTCAGTGCTGGATGAGTGTAATTTGATGTTATCGTCAGACCGTGAATGTGGATACATGGGTCTGTGCTGATATTGAATAACAGCAGGGAGGAAAGCTCAGAATCTCAGTACTCAGAGCTCTACCCTCTCTGCTGAAGCTCTCCAGCATGGACGCAATATGGCATACAGTCCATACGTGCCAGAACAGCTTCGCAACTGATCAATGCGCACACGTACACAAACACACACGTTCATTATAGACCTTCCCATCACAGCAGAGACTGCCTATAGAGCCAGCATGCAGTGCTCTCTCATCCCTACTGCATATCAATGCCATTACCTCAGCCCTGTATTTCCACCACTCTGCAGATCGCTAAAGTAAGCTCTGTTTGACGCTCTGTGGAAAGCTGTCCTCTCAGCACTGGTGTATTTTTAGAAGCTTGAAGATGATAACGTAACGCAGCTCTCTGCTAGTTTCCGTCTTTAAATGCATTTCTCTGCTTTTGTCAGTCTGACTGTAGGTTATCGATCCTCTACATTAACACCAGATCTGTGTAAGGTAACCACTAATGGAGTGACCACATCGTTTGTACCATTTCTCCCAGGTGTGACCCTCAAAGAGCTGCTACCGTTTCTTCTCTCCTTTCATTCATGAAGCTCTCTGCACTCGGTATGTAGGAGTCAGTCTCCCGTGCTCAAACTGCATCAAAATGACAGTTGTGTTTGCCAATATTCTATTAATAAACATGAGTGAGAGTGCTGGTGTTGCTGTGGTGATACTCTAGTCAACAGCATAACTATGATATTACTTTCACACAATATGTCAGTAAACAAGATGTTAATTTTGAGTGACTTGCATTTTAGCATCATACTGCCAGTTGCTTTTTTTCGCTTTGGCCATGAAAAATAGCTCAAAAAGAAGAACAGCAGAAGGAATTAGTTGAGCAAATTCAATGATTCACTCATAAGGAACTTATTTAGCTGCAGAATGAATCAGTGTTTAGGAATGGATTGTTTGGATGATTCACTCATAAAGACAGGCACTTGTTACGTCTCTGAATGAATCAGTGTTTTTGAGCGAATTAGCCCAGTAAATGGTTTCCTGACTCACTCATGAATCACTTGTCTGTCTAAATATCTGCCTTGCTGTCCAATTTAAATCTAAATAGTAAAATAAGACAAACTGAAAAGCTAATTAGTGCATAAGGTGTAATCACAATTACCATCTTCAACCTTTGGTGGCCGAAATCCAGTTATTTAGATTATAGGAAAATATCTGTGATATGAATCCACTGCTTGGCTTGAAAGGGACTTAAGCATCGTATATTCCCTCACAAAAATGAACCACGGATTTACTACAAATAAAGAAAACAAACATGGTTACTGTGCTGTAGTTAAAGCATGTTAACCACCAATTCACCAAGGTTTTGCCACACTATCCATAGTTTAACCACGGTATTTCTAGTCACACAAATGGTAAACAAACTAACATGGTTGCTCCAACTGACAACAAACAACAGATATGTTTGCCCATGTAATGTTGTTAAAATTTTAAGACATTTTGTAACAGTAAGACTTGTTTTCACTGAATAGAGCTTCCCCACTGGCAAACCATTTTTTGTTTTTAAATTTAGTTACATGTATGCTTAAAAGAGAGAGAGAGAGAGAGAAAGCCAGCAGGGTAAGAAAAACAAATTAGAAAAAATATACTTTCAAGTCATTCTCTTATGTGAATTTCACTGGATCACCAAACAAAAATTTTTAGGCATAGCTTTGCTTGCTCCCTCTTTTCTCTCCTCTCACAGAAACTGTGCTTGCTTCTTTCGCTCCCGTAGCCATTTTACAACCCATGATGGAAGACTTGATGGTTAGCGCTGCACACTGCTTCACAGCGAGACGGCACCACCCGAACACACTGCAAAATGTGATTAACACATCAGTGTGCTTTACACATGCGCCCTTCTCCTCCCATTCTCCAGAGAAACTACAGACTGGGGAGGGAAGGAGGGAGGGAGGGTGTCGGCAAGCCCTGATGGTAATTGTTGGTGCAGGGGAAAACAAGAGCAGGTTGAGACAGTTGGGAAGGAAGACGCAACCGCTCATTTTCTGTGCGAAAGCTCCCCTCCGTGCTTAACAGATCAAAGAAGGGAATTTAATGGACCACCCATAGAGTCGGATGACAGCAAAGACAGGACACGGGACAGCTTCGCTTCAGAAAAAACGAGTCACCGCATCGCAAACGCAACACAACGTTCTCCCAACTGAAGACATCAAAGTGTACTTGTACCTTATGGTGGATATGAAACACTTAGTTAGAGCACAGAACTACCTTTCATATACAAACACCAGCCGAGACAAACAAGACGATTACGCTCGGGTCTGCATCTCCTCCTTCTGAACGCCACGGTAATCAAATTCTCCACAGCGTGAAGACCGAAAGCAACAAAACGCCAAAGCTACTGGAATGATAAATAGGGGACCGAGAAGCTTGGCAGGAAGACTAAACGAAAGGGATGAGGCAGTTGAAAGCTACACCCTCCTCAGGTAGAGGTTCAGTCTCACTCCGGGCCCCAGCTTCCTCCATCTCCATATACACAGACAGAAAAACACGTAAACACCTCGGCTAGGGCTTTATGAATGACTCCTGATCCATAAACACACACACCCAGAGACGAGCTGAGGGAGCAGCCCTGCCGCTCTCTGATAAGCTTCCCTTCCTTCTACCTTCACTTCATCTACATAATTCTGCCTCTGTAAAATATGCAATTGTTCATTTCATGCCTCAAGTGTTTATGTGCTTATATAAGTTAAAGGACAGACTGGGGATTCTCTGTCTTTACTTCTCTCAATCTCCTCGTCTTTAATTTTCTCCCAGCCACTTCATTTCATTTTTTCATATTGCTCGCTGGAATAAATCACGGAGCATTTGAGCAGGGCAGTCAGCTTGTGGAGTGACAGAATGGTGTTACGTAATCAGGACACAAAAAAGGTAACAGTATTTTATTGGAATTACATTAAAACTGCATAATCAGATTTAAATGACCATTTTAAGTGTTTAATAAAAAATAAAGCACCCTGGCTCTTGGCAGCTTCAATTCTCCAAGCTCCAACTTCTGTTTCGGAAAAAAAACCTTATGAATAAAGATTACAGTAACACTTAATTTTAAGGTCTCCTAAATAGTTGCATACATATTACTAGAATATTAGCAATTTACTATTAGTAATTAAGCACATATTGATGCTTTATTTTACATGAACTTATTCTACATCCCTAATCCTACTCAATACCTAAACTTAACAACTGTTTTACTAACTATTAATAAGAAGCAAATTAAAAAATTATTGAGGGAACCGTCATAGTTAATAGTGAATAAATGTTCCCTATTCTAAAGTGTTAGAAGGAAATTTATCTAGTTTTAAAACTTTTTGGATATTTCAGCCTGAAAGTCACGTAGAAACGCATTTGAGAAACAACCCTCTCATCTCTGCGGTCATCTGGGAACGTTACCTGCACAGCTCGGCTCTCCCGCTGGATGGAAGGTGACCGGGCTTGTAGCCCCTGCGATGCACACATTTCTAAAGTGACTACTGGCTGTGCCAACACATGCTTCACTGCTCAACGTACACACACGAGCACAGCCCCCGTCACTTATCTCATCCCGCATGGCTGCTCTGCTAACAAAATCGCTCTCCTCTGTCACAGTTTTCAAGCTCCTCCATTCTCTCCCGTCTACGACTATGAAAATAAATAAATAAATAAATACGACAACCAAAGCCATGCATTTAGTCAAAAAACATCAGTGGCTTCGATTGGATGGACATGTGATTGGGCTTTGACAAAAAGAAAGTAGAAATCTGACATTCATCTTGGTCGACTTGCCTTCACAGAAACCGGTTTCTGATTTCAAGGCGCAAGAAATAAAAGTTATCTCTCACAGCACGCTTCAAATGCTATCCAATAAGAGTGAAAATGTAATTCCTACCCCAGCCCCTGTAGGTTTGTGGCAAGTTTGCGGTCTTACAAATATTGGTGTATTTGTAATGGGAAAGCCATTATCTTGGTTCGGCTCCTGAGGCAAGTTTTACTGTTAAGATAGGGGGGGTTGTGTGCCGGGTAAGGGGCTGATTTAATGGCATCCACTGTGAGTAACACTCGGTGTGGAAATCTCAACAGATGTCATTCCCTCGACAGCAATCATCACAGACGTGCGAACCATGCAGCAGCAAGTGTAATTCCATGACAGGCTGTCAGTCAAATATCACTGTGCTAATATGAGCACGGGGAGGGAATGAGCAACTCAGTCATTTATCATGGTACGTTATCAAAGATCAACATTGTCCTTCTGAAAACAAAAGGGAGAGATGGAAAGATCTAAGATACACAATTTACATCCCACTGGAGGCGATAACAGATGTTTATCGCAATTCTGAAAAACACTGAGTTCTGGTGAATTATGCTATTTTGTTTGTACATTAACCCAAAATAATGTAAGAAAACTTTACACAAAAAGGAATGATGGGATAGGGTAATTATAGAACTTTTGAACAATAATATATATATTTCATTCATCAGAAATCTGTGTGACTAAACAATCCAATAGAATCGCACCATAAACGCATCCACCCTTAAGTCACTCAAAAGTTAACATTTTGTTCCAAAAAGTAGCTACTATTTTCCATATATTAAAAATACATGGTGCTCACAGGAACACTTGGCATGCCCAAAAAACCTATTACCAACTTCACATTAAAATAGTTACGGCCTCTGGTCAGAATCTGTCTAAGCCACCAAGCGAACCTGGACCGCTACTTGAACCCAAAAACATAAATGAATAGGTGCATGCCACCTTAAAATAACCCCAAACAAGCATTAATTGCAAAGATGCTAAAAGTAGGTGACTCCTAACAGGAACGCAGCAATGAGAGGAGGGTGGGAGATGTGACTGACACACTTGCTCTATTATCAGGCTCTCCAGATTCAGACCCAGACTGCGCCGTAGTGCATGAGTCACACGGCCCCACGGCCCAAATTGGCAGTTTCTTTGAGAGGGATTGGGGTTATGACAGTGAACCAGTTTCATGGAGAAATGGAAAAGAGATTATATTTCACCCCACCTATCGAAGCTCTCAGCGCCAAACAGAAGACAATTTACAGACATTCACACACAAACACAGACACCCTCGAAACATGTGTCTGACAGACAGACACACTCATTCCTGCGGCTGTCTGTCATTGTGATTTCAGACACCCACTCGTGTTCTCTCTCTGACACATATAGACAGTTAAGAAAATTTATGTGTGTTTTAGTCAGTTCTCTGTAGAGACTGAGCCAAGTGTGGGGAAAAAGTACGTCAGCTGTCATTCGCTAACAGAAGTGTTAAACGGGTCCCAATAAGATGCACGGCGCGGTACAGTAAACGGATGTGAGGTTGAACCCAGCCTGTGAGAACAAACTTCACAAAGCCACTATAGGAGCTGCAGCCGTGGCCCTTGCATGCTGGGAATTTACAGCCATGTCATTAGATCAGACTGCCGGACATAAAGCATCACTGAATCAATCTCGGCGAGCTGTCGGCAGCCTGGTAAACACTGCGGACGCTGGCGGACGCTCCCTATTATGCTGGGGATTAATGGTGTTGACAGAGTATTAACTCACATTGAAAGGTAAACAGGAACACTATGGAGAAATGCCGAGGCTGACACTGAGCCAGGCTTCCCAGAGGATAAATTCTCTCCTGAACTCAGCAGGTCATGAAGGAGAAAGGAAAAGAAACGAGTAAGTGTTAGGGGGGGGAAAAATCTCATATCTTTGGAAAAACAATGATCCCGGGATACATCAAAAGAACTGAGTGAAAATAGAATGACAGATTGTGAACGTAAAGGTTAAAAAATGCTCTGTTTTGTATGGATATCTCATCCCGTTCTCCCTGGCCGACTCAACGGGCACACCCAAGGTCACTTAGTCCACTCTGCATGCGAGCTGACATCGGCCTTGGCTCTCTAAAGCCAATAGACCAGCTGTCAGCGCTGCTAGCAGAAGCAGCAGCCCCAGTGGTCACCCCCGAACAGAGACGGCCCAGCACAGGGCCAGTGTGGATGTCCGGCGTGACTGGCAGGTCAGGGCAGAGACTTCACAAGGGATGCCCAATCAATGTGACGCAGCCGACACTTCCGTTGCTGTTCGGTTCCGGTCAAATATCAGCTGCATTCGCTGATTTTAACGCTGTGCTTTGTCACCCTTTCTTCTGAAGTTACAGTATGCACACGTCTGATCACTACGCAGTCAATGGACGCTGTAGAGACTTTAGGTCAGTAGCCACAGGTTTTAATGAGCTGTGCTAAAAGGCTGAGATGTTCTAGAAGCCAGCCAATAACTCCCTAATTACTTGGCACTGTGTTCGTCTTATTCAACAGCAAAGAATGCTAAAAGAAGATACACAAAGACTTATAATATGCTCGCCTTAAAAAGAGGTAAACAGTCCTAAGTTAATGAACTAGCCAAGGCTGTTTGAAAAAACTGCAATGATGAAATAGCCAGTTTGTTCAATATATAAATACATGTATTACATCTGATTAGCTTACTAAAATCTAAGCAGAACTATGTAGGAAATACATACATTTAAGAGTAAGAGATGGCACAAATGCTAAACCGGTAAATACTAAATGCTGCTAATTGGTTAATAGTAAGTTTTAATACTATATACAGTATAAGAATAACTGTAATTACATTTAACATAGTTTTTTAAATTACAGTCATTATAAAAAAACAATTATAATTTACAGTAAAAAATCATTTATACTTTTATTTGATGTTTTTTCATTGAAACAACTTTCTTAGTTTTCTTTCTTCTTTCAGTTGTGTACAGTAGGGTTTTTTCATACATCTGATGTTGCTAAATGATTGTTTATTGCTTTTTTTGTGTCGTGTGTGTTACCATGATGGTGTTTAGTATGCATGTTAATGACGCTGCATAACCTCTATGTATATTAGTATTTTTCTTCTCAGCTTGTGGAAAAGCTGTGATGAATTTTAACTCATCATGTGACTTTCTAATCACCATCTATTTTTGGTGGTTATCAGTGTATTACAGTACAATGTTACAAAACAGACATTAATCCTTTAATAGGATGGTGTTATATTCTAGTATTATATTATATAATATTTTTTTAGTATATTATTAAATTATTACATGCTATTATATTATATCATTGAACGAAAAATTATTTATTATTTTTAAAATTGTGAATTTAATTGAAGTATGTTAAATCTAATATTTTGCCACCATATATGGCAAAGTTCTGGCAACCTCACTAGATTTTACTATAAATGTCAGTAAATGCAATAACTGTAATAATAACTATTAACTAAAACTTTTTAACAGTAGTCCACAAGGAATCACTTTTTTAAAATAATAGTTTCTAATGAACAATAATCAGCAGCCAATCCGAGTTCAGCTGAATGAACATTTAAAATGGCAGACAAAAATAACAGTAGTGCATACTTTCAATCAACAAAACACATTACTGTGCGTATTATCTGAATAGTTCTTGGAGTGGATGGCCATTTAAACCACGCTGTCATGGACACCAGTCAAAATACTGTATGAAATAGTTTGTAGTTACAATCTTAACCAATCAGAATCAAGTTTCCAGAATGCCTTCCTTTGAATAGGAATGCAGTAGAGCCAGGTAATAATTGGTCACAAAGTCTGAAAGTGAAAAAGGCATAGAGGTTTGACATGAAATGAGGGTGATTTTTTTTTTTTCATAAACTGTCCCTTTAAAGACTTGACCTCCGTTTTAGCTGTTTTGGACTAAATGTCACTGCTCCTTGAGCTACTTCAAATGCGTGTAGCTTGTAGCTTAGCAAGTAGCTTCAGCAATACGGTCAATGGCAGCCACACTGGTGCATTACTGGACATGTTGGATATAACATGCATTGCATACGAAAGTACGCTGCTCCACTTTGCTCCACTAGCCTCTAGATATACCTTCACAGCAGCAACTTCCTCTCACTAACAAGTGCGTCAACACACAGTGGAGCCAACCAGGCCAAAAGCGCTTCAAAAAAGATCAGCACGAGTGATAATGACACTTTGCTGCCAAAAAAGGAAAAATAAAACAACGACTTGAGTCACCAGCGGGCCACATAAACTAATTAGAAAGTGTTGCCTTGGGCTTATCGTGTTCAAGGGAAAGTGTTTGAATCTAATGAGAGGTTTAATATCAGCAAACAGCGCACACAGCACAGGAAAGGATAACAGCCTTTGCTTTAGATCTAAAACCATAATACCAGAGTTTATCTCTCGTTTTCCCTTCTAGACTAACTGCACTCTTTGATTGCATGTGTTCGGAGGTTGCAGAAGGTGCCCCATTTTGGAAGGATTCGGTTTTGTCTCCATGTGAGTCATGAATCTCAAATAGACTTGTGCATTGTGTGAATACAGATATCAGCTCATCGCTGTTCTAAAGTGTGAAGGCAAATATATTTATCCAAAGCGCACACACTCGCACACACATCACACTGGGGGCCTACGCAGCGCATGGTGCACCACAGATAAAGGGTTTAACATATCCAGAGAGTTCCAGCAGGGATGGAGTGGCTTTCCTTTTTTTTTAATGCCATGTTTGGGTCACATTCACATTCGTCAAGACTTTTATCTGTGTTAGCTCACTCTCCACTCCAGGGAAACAGCTTTCTCCACGCATACTTGCACTTCTAGGGGTTAAATTGGCCCGGATGTTCCACCACCTCCAAATCGATAATGAAGCTGCTTGTCAATCCATTTCATTACCTGCATGATTCCGTTTTTGTCCAAGTCACAAATCTCCAACTAGGGAGAATATTCCCTCTTCAAGTTTGTTACGTTAAGTATTATCCTCCGCTCTAGTCTGTGGCGACTCCACTCATCCACATCCTTTCTGGTCCAGTGAAATCCCAAAATAAAGTGCAAGCTAATGAAAAAAACAACCAAATGTATTGTGGTTTGGATTGTGGCTTGCCGGTGTCCCCAACAGATGTGTTTACTAGCTAAACCAGCAAGATGGTCAATTAGCTTAAACGAAATGCATAACTAATGTAAAGAGGGGAATTGTAATAATAAAAAATAAATAAAAATGGGGAATTAAATAAAGATATGTAAAGTTGAAACATAATTAAAAAATAATTATAAATCAAAAATAATATTATGTATGTGCGATTTAAATTTTTTTTTTATCAAGCTGATTTTTTCTTATTATACAGTTGCAATTGATTTATTTATAATGCTTTTAAATATTTTGTGACAAATATACATTTCATTGCAGCATGTGTTATCTGCTATTTTGAAATGAAACAGTATAATATCATACTGTGCACTGTATATTGGCTTTATTTCGGCCACCCAGCTCTGGCATCGACTTTTAAAAAAATCTATATTGGTTGACCACTAAGAAAAACAGAAGAAAAAGAATACACTCTAAACTAAAATAACACCATGCAATCAGTATTCAGTCAATGAATGCATATGTGTTTGCAGTTATTTATTGGTTGTAAACAGCATAGCTACCATCTAAACCAGCTTTATCCAACATAAACCAGCCTAAAACATCTTATAGCTGCTTTTTTTTCCAGATGTATTTTAATTTGAATCGGTTTTCTGTTGTCCCCCATCTTCTGTGAGCAAGTTACCATACAGTGCACATTCCCTCCAAAAACTCGGGTAAGCCAAAATGAAAAATAGGCCATCATGGTCACATT
>JAUMHR010000062.1:8787378-8798139 GCA_032361145.1 Enteromius fasciolatus | reverse complement strand
TTGTCAGAAAATGGAAGAGGCTAATGATGACTGTCAATGTCCCTCGGACTGGGGCCCCACAGAAGATCTCTCCTCGTAGGGTATCAATGATGCTAAGAATGGTGGTTCATGATTTAAAATCTTGCATCGCATGGAAGGTTCCCCTGCTTAAGGCAGCCTATGTCCAGGCCCGTCTGAAGTTTGCCAGGGTCCATCTGGATGATGGATCCAGAGGAGTTATGGAAGAAAGTCCTTTGGTCAGATGAGACCAAAGTAGAACTTTTTGGTCTTAACTCCATTCGCTGTGTTTGGAAGAAGAAGAATGATGAGTATCATCCCAATAATACCATACCTACATTGAAACATGGGGCTGGAAGCATCAGGCTCTGGGGGTGTGTTTCTGAAGAGGGGACAGGACGACTGCACTGTATTAAGGAGATGATGAACGGGGCCATGTATTGTGACATATTGTGCAAAAACCTCCTTCCCTCAGTCAGATCATTAAAGATGGGTCGTGGCTGGGTCTTCCTACATGACAATGACCCAAAGCACACAGCCAGGAAAACCAAGGAGTGGCTCCGTAAGAAGCAGATCAGGGTTCTGGAGTGGCCTAGCCAGTCTCCAGACATAAATCCAATTGAAAATCTTTGGAGGGAGCTGAAACTCTGTTGGTCAGCGACAGCCCCGAAACCTGACAGATCTAGAGAAGATCTGTATGGAGGAGTGGGCCAAAATCTCTCCTGCAGTGTGTGCAAACCTGGTGGAGAACTACAGGAACCGTTTGACCTCTGTAATTGTTAACAAAGGCTTCTGCACCAAAAATCTAAATTGTTTGACTCAAGTGATCAAATACTTATTTGACACAGTAATTCCCACATAAATTGTTTTTAAAAAATCATACAATGTGATTTCCGGTTTTGTCTCTCATAGTGAAAATGCATTTACTGTATGCTGAAAATTGTAGACCCCAAGTAAGAGAACTTGCAAAATGACAGGGTGATCAAATAGTTATTGAGATATCTTTTAAGAAGAATACCTAATTATGTATTAATATTTTATTATTTTAACCTGGGCTTAAATGCATAAACACATTAAGAAAGACTGATGACTCATTAAAGTTTCATCTTTGCCTCGGACAGAAGACTTTATGTAACAGTTCTAATTTTGTTCCGCTCCAGGGTTGCCAGGTCTGTGTAACAAAACCAGACCAACTATTGCACTTTTACTGGTGAAAACATATAGTGTAGTGATCATAAACACAGTTCCTTACCAGTGGACCCCTTGTAAAAATCAGAATCAATTAAAATCGAGAGAGCTTGTTCATATTTGATTGCGTTTTAGTGGCCTCCGCTGTCACTGCAGGGAAAAAAAAACATTCATCTGCTTTGCTATGTTGCACATTGTCTATTCATTTGTTCTCTTCTTAAATAAATAAATGCATAAGTGAATTATAGTGAAGAAAATTATTTAATTAATCATAACTAACATTCTTTTTCATTACAGGCCTAACATTTGTATGCCTTTGAGAACAAAATGTATCAACACTTAAGTGCAATAACGGATAGAAAAAGAAAAGACAGCTAGAGGTCTGTCTGAATATAAAAATAACCATAACTTCCCATGACTTAAAAAACATGCTGATGTAATCAAAAACCAAATTTGTATTGCCAGTGACAGAGTTGAGGTCTGCTAAATTGCACGTATTATTTTATAATTTTTTTTTGACAGGAAGATTCTCTGTGATTGGTATGAGGCCCTCTCAGCCACAATTAAAGCATATTCAAAGGCATTTTCTGAAGTCTGACTATTACTGCTGCACATCAGGTTAGTGGAACACTAAAGATCTTTTCCCAATAGTGATAGTGTTCAATAGGGGCAAGTTTGTTGTCTGACTCTACATGCGTTGACAGGGACGTGATGAGAGTATAAATTTAAGTATATATTTTATTTATCTGGGGATATGTTGCCAGAAACAAGGCCCTGACAAATATTTTAAGTCAGATGCGTAGGGGAACTCATACCACTATATATCCACCTTAATTGTCCCATAAGAGCAGGTCCAGCCATTTGTAAATTTAATGTGCCTGGCTCCCAGTTTCATCTGCTTCCAGCTATATTTAGCTGTACGAAACAGCTAGTTTTGCTGCTTGATATTGTAAATATATAAATTATATTGCCTACTACAGCTTTACCAGCAGAGAAATGTGTATGTTCTTTATATACTGTAAGCCTTTGTGTTGCAAAAGCTTTAAGTGTACACAACTGACAAGGACAGGTCACTTTACAATCAATCTATGAATCATCAAAGTAACTACCACAAGATTAAAAATCCTACATTTAAGAAACTATCAGCTATTCAGGTTGTGAACTCGAGTAATTTCAAAGGAGGATGTGCAATTCATTAAATAGGTGAAGTGTCTGAATACCATCATTTGCAAGGTACAGTGGGGTTCAAACCTAAGAACAAACTGAAAATCAATTCAGTGCTAGGTGATAAAATAATTATACTTTAATTATAACAATACATTTTGCCCATGTTCACAATAGTGTGTATGCACCAAAATTGGAATAATATATTTATACTACTGTACATGTATTCAGGCTACTAAAACATTCACTCAGGAGAATCAATCTTCCTAAACATGAAATAAATAAAAAATTGACAATTATCATGATAATTATTTATATCATTATCAACTGATACTGTATGACTTTGTATTGTATTGAAATTGTATTGTTGTAATTTTTTGCTATACAGCCTCCCTCTAGTTCAAATAGTTAAACCTATAAACAAACAGAACTTTAGAATTTAGAAAATTCTGAAAGAAAGAAATGTTTTCATGTACAACAAAGAGATATTTCAGGTTTGTGATGCTAATGTTAACTCCTACACAGTTCATGATTAAAATAAAAAGGAAGACAAACAAATACTGTTAATTTCTCACATCAGCCTTTCACTCAAACTGTTGACAATTTTTTAATAAAAAATGTAAAATATATATATATACATAAAGAAAATCTGGTGGTTTCAGACATTTGAAGCCTTTGGAATAGTTGGGTTGAAATACAGGTTTAACTTAAAGCTAAAGACATACTTTCAGTATTTTAGGTTGAAGGACTTCTAGAAGGACTTTTAGGACTAATTTCCTTAAATTGCCAAAATTCTGACAGGTTTTGTGCTCCTGTCACATTAAGGCATTATTTTCTTACAACTCATTTGATATTGATGTTTCTGTTTGCATCGTATTCAGAGCTTGGAATCATTCCACGTGAACCTGATGCTGTTACTCGTCTGTTTTGTAGTAATGACAGGAATAGTCTGAATCTTGACATATGTGTCTACCTATCAACAGGCAAGGACGGTTCCTGCACTTCACAGTCTCGACTACACAGCGAGTTTCATGATGGATTGAACTCAGGCTTCCAGCTGATTTCTCTCTGGATGTGACAAGACAAATAAAACAACTCCATGTCTTTTCTGAGAATCAGACGCAACAAATGACAAAAACTGGATTCCAAAACAAAGCCCACTAACCAAAATTAAGTATTGTGCTGTGCCTTTAAAGGAAAACATATCGGTGAAAAAGTCAAAGGAGCTCAATAGACTCAGCGAGGAATATGGAGAATTAACATTCAAAGCTAGTCTCTGACATTCAGTGAGCACTTTGGGAGCGAGTCTGGCTTTTTTTTTCTTTTTCCACGTGTGCAGGACGCAAAGTCTGAGCAAACAGGGCTATAAATAATATGTTGGGAAACTGCCACCCTACTTACCGGCTCCTACGGGCACAGCGATGGCAGCTTTTTGCTCCTGCAGAAGTGGAATTTGATTCAGAAGGCCGAATCCTTTAAGAAGTAGTAGTAGTAAAGCTAAATCAAATCTTGTATTTATCAGGCCATTGAATTCAGCAGGACAGGAAGTCAAGAGGTCACAATATACAGTGTTTATTTGCAGCCGTGTGTCAATTGGAACCTGCGCTTCTTAGTGTAGAAGAAATATACGAGCCCAGGCACAAGCCGTGTACCGTAAAGCAATCGCAGGAAAGAGCCGCTCGACATTTTGAAAGGTGCTTTGCTGTGTGTGTGTATGCGGTTGTGTCTGGTAAACGGGACTGACTGAAGCAAGCTGTGTCTTTATTTTTGCCATCCTTTTCGAAGATGTGATTCATGCTGTCTGGAAACGAAGACCAACGCTGTGCTGCAGACCCTCATACCTAGAATCCCGATCCTTCCATTAGCACGTCCATGTGCCTGTGTGTGTGTGTGCATGCTGAAAAGGGCAGATACGGTGGGTGACAGGACCTGTCTGGTTGGGAGGTACACCTGCCTTAGTGTGTGAGAGAGATCAAAGTTTCCTCCATCGCTCCTCATAAATCCCACTCACACGTGTCATCCTCTACTCTCATGCAGCAGATTTCGACATACACTGAAACCCTCATGAGCTCCATTGGAATATATTATCATTGTAACAAGCTGAAGACAAAACTCTGATTTAGTAATTCTCCTAATTGCTTCTTAATGTAATATGGTCCCACTTTATATTAAGTGGCTCAAACACCTGTGTACTTACACCTACCATTCTGAGGGTTGTTATATGTGTGTAGTCAAATATTACAGCTGTATGTACCAATGTTTACCCACATAGTGGTTAACTACATACACATTTACGTACATTAAAGTACAAGGGTATTAGGACCACTTAGTATAAAGTGGGACCAGCCTGGTTACATGTATCATCATAAAAAATAGTTTTTTAGACCATGCAATGTGCTTTTATTTTGAAGAGTATTCAATACATTTGATCTGTTTTGTCTTAGTTAGGAAAGTAATGTTTAGTTAGGGAAGTTCGGTGCCATTAGTTTCTTCTACATGGTGGAAGGAAGGTATAAGGTGGAAGGTATGCAGTTTATAATATTAATCCAACAATGGTATCGGGTCGTTTTTAAAAAAAAATTCATCCTGGCTTCCAAGCTTGGTAATGCTAGTTGATAGCTGCCATGATTTTGAAGCTCCGTAAATGAGATATATCCACAAGTATGGCATCGTAAAACTAACCTATACACCTCCAGGGGGTTATCACATGTCCTCTACAACAGATCGATAGGTTTTATTAACAAAAACATTTCTAGTTTTAAAATTATAACGTAAATAACTGACTTCCGGCAACGGCCGTATATGCGTCCCCGAGAATGGGGCTTGGCTGACTCGACGTATGATGTATGACATAAACTGCGTCATACGTGTCCGTCTGAAAGAAGTCATATACACCTAGGATGGCTTGGGGTGTTAAATTACGCCATAATTTTCATTTTTGGGTGAACTATTGCTTTAAGGGCAAGATCAGATAACCATTCAGTTTTGTGAACAGAATCAACAAATTATGACCCAAAATATTAATTCAACACACAGTTTAATATTTCTTATGAACTCCTTTTATGGTACTTTCTTTTATGAGATTTTCATTCACAGTCATTACATTAAAAATGAGAAAAAAAAAAAAAAGTCATACAGATTTAGAAATGCAATGAAGCACTAGCCTTCTTAATTCATATCACAACAGCACAACACTAGCAGAAGTAAATTAATAAAATATGAGAAGTCCTTCAAGCAGTAATGCTGTGGATCACACACAGGTCTGGGCCAGATGCCACACCCCCTGCCCCGCCCCATCAGAGCATGACCTCATTCCACCAGCAAGGCTGCCACCCTCTTATCGGGTCAGCGAAAGCCCGCCGACACGTTTTCACCTCATTCTGCTTCAGTAAATTGAATTTTAAAATACAATCTTCCCTCCGTTCGATATTGATGTGGTGTGATTTTTCCCTCCCCCTACTGAAGGAAGGGTTGAGTGTATTTCATATGGGATGGGAGGCTAGAAGAGAGGAGTGCAAGGTGGGGGGGTTATGACACTGTGCATCTTACCTTCACACACATACACAACACATGGTATATGGCCTCACAGCGGATTCTACTTAACCTTTACTGTTCCTGAGGTCAGGCTTTAAATTCACCTTTAAAAGAGCACAATGGCAGCTCCGACAGGGCTCATGGGATTTCTGTCTACAGGGCAGGCCTGCGTTTATTTCATCCAGTGCAGGATGTCACCTCCTGCAGGCGTTTTTTCCTGTAGAAATGCTGCTGGCCAGAGTTATTTGCGGCTGTGTGATTGACTCATGAATCTGTTAGATGGGAACAGGCTGAACAGGCTGCTCCACCTTGCACTCCATCAATCAGAGACAGTGCAGGATCCCTAAGCCGTGTGCGTTCGGTGAGCTTTCAGTCAAACTCACACATTCACACAGAGGAAATTCCCAACCACACGAGGGGTTGGGAAATAATATCTGGTTCCATTTCTAAAAAGCAAATACAGAATGATTGATTTTCCTTTAATGGTTCCTGAACATGCACTGATGTGAACAGATCATTGCGCTAAATACCCCGAAAATGTTTCATGTACTGCAGTGCTAATGTATCAACAGCACCACGACTGGCTTAGCTAGGCATCCATAGATAAACTGATAACTCTCAATTTTAACATTTATTTAGACAAAATAGCAGATACAAAAACAATAAATGAAAACTAAAATCACTGATTAAGCCATGCTTAAAAATGTAAAGAGGAATGGATATCCATTTTGAGATTTACAAAAAAATATGTACATATACTATTATAATGCTGCACTACCATAGAAACGTTTGGGATCAGTATGATTTTTTTTCATCAAAAGTGGTCGTAAAACCATTAATAATGTTACAAAATATTTCTGTTTTGGTCACACTTTATTTTAAGGTCCAATACTCACTATAGCAAACCATTAACTGCAACACTTGCCTCAATCAACTACTAATTTGCTGGTTATTATTAGTGAGGAAGTTATTGGGAAGGATTAGAGACATAGATTACGGTCATGAAGAATGTGTTTTTTAAAATCTAATAAAGAGTCACTACAGTATGTTATTAATATTGTCGCGAGCGAGCCAACACAGACACAGTGGGGGTGACGTCATGCCTCGGAGAGGCAGTTTTTATTAAATAAATACAACAAAATAAAGTGTCCAAAATAAAAGGGAAACTGGTGTCCTCATTGTGCTGCTTGGGTTCGGTGAGGGTCAGGCAGTGTAAAGGGGAAAGGGTTCCGGGAAGGGGCGGAGTACATGCAGCTCCGGCTGCTCGCATCTCGGCGGCTCGCCCCTCTCTCGCGGCAACGTCTTGGTGGCTCGCTCTTCGATCGGCTCGCTTTCTGGACGGCTCATTCCTCCCGCTTCGCTCCGCCGCCGCCTTCCCGGACCCACAAGGACACCAGTGTGCATGCACAGGGAAGAGACCGGTCTCCCGAGGAGGGGTCCATGTTCGTGGCAGCCAACGGAAATTAGAAAAACAAAATCCGGAATCGAGCATTAACTCGTTTTATGTTTTAATTCTAAAAGTAGAAAAACGAGAAAACAGGTCCTTTTAAATTTTTCCATTTTTTCCAAGAAATGAAAAACAAGAATTAAGCTTAATTTTTAGTTTTTCGTTCAAGGGCAGAAAAATTTATAAACTGCTTCAATATTCAATTTCTACACGTGAGCGGGATTTAAACGCCTCTTTCTGCTGATTGGTCAGCCAAAAATCAAACCGTGTCTACATAAAAGTCCTCTGCTAAAGGTGTACGGATTCTTAATGCATTAACTTTATTATTATTTTATTTATACTATATAATTGACTTATATGATATTTAACATCAAATGAATCAATAAATCCAAGTGAAGATCAATTAATAGACCTACTCAATATTAATTAAAAACTCAGCAAAAGTTATGACTGCATATTTGCTGTACACTTCAATACTGTGCTAATTCGAGTTTGTCTTTTTTTTTTTTGACCCATCACCCAACAAGGGGTAACTACTCACCTTGCTATTTTAAAGACTTATACCTTAACACACACATGTCCTGCTCTCACTTGGCAGAGAATACAAATTTGTCTTACAATAATTCTATTAATCTCTTGGCATAGCTATTCCGAGTGTTCTTTATGTATTCTGTGGGTTTTGGTAAAAATCAACCCAAAATGACAAGTTCAATTTTTTTTAATATTACGTTAAAATCCTGTGTGCCAGTGTGAATGCAGCTAATGTAAAACTCGTCTGACCAACCAGTAGAAAGGATAGTTAAATTCCCACCCAAGCGTAGAAATATTTAAGCTGTTTATTAATTTTTCTTCCCCCTGAATGAAAAACTAAAAATTAAGCTGAATTCTTCTTTTCCATTTCCTGAAAAACATGAAAAAAAAAATATAAAAAAGCAGTTTTTCTACTTTCAAACTAAAAAAACAAAACAAGTGAAAGCTCGATTTTGGTTTTCTCATTTCAAAAGAAAAATCTGTTGGCCGCCACGTGCATGGACCCATGCTAATAAGCAACTAGTTAATAGTGAAAATAGGTCCTTATACTAAAGTGTTACAGTACCTGTACAGTACCAGTACAGTACAGTATTTTGACTTTTTTTATTCATAGGTGAATCAACGCATGGATTTCCACAAAAATAATAAACAGCACATCTGTTTTCAACACTGATAATAAAAAGAAATGTTTCTTGAGCACTAAATCAAAGCAGATTAGAATTATAGAATCATCAAATAAACCACATGCTAAAGAACCAGATCCGAACAAGAATCTTTCAATTCCTTTCCACTCCCATCCCCAGGCATCATCACATGACAACGCTGAAAATACTTTCCTTGGGTTCTGCTCGCCAGGCCTAAGCTCATAAATATCAGCCTTATTTTGACAGCTTCATTACCATATAATTAGTTCACGGATGGCCCATAGCGGTATTAAGTAACACCACGCTGTGGAAAAGAAAGGCTCTGTTGTTCTGGTCCATGTCACTTTGCTGAGTCGCTACCTTTGCAGAAAGCCTGCCGTCTAGTCTTTGCGTCATGCCAGCTCCTTAAGTAGGGAATAAGTGCCTGGTTATAGCTCTGCTTTACAGCAAGGCCTGTCTGTTGGGGAATAAATCATTTATTGTGATTGGATGAAAACAGCACTATAGACGCCTGCTTCAAAAGGCTTAACAGTCAGACCGCCTCACTCCGTAATCAGGCCAGAGTACCATTTCACCACTTACCGACATGGAGCAGGGCACTTGTCTGTAAGAGCTTTGGCTGCATGTCCAGTGCCAAATAAAGCCAGCAGGACATTTACAAACACAGTATTAAAAATAAGAAACAAAATGGCCACCAGAACAAGGAGTGTATCAGAAAAGCGAAAACGTATCACAGAAAGGTCTGAAATCTCTCACACATAGCTCTGGTCTAAAGCCGAGCTGTGTTTTTGTAGTTGAGCCACACCTGGACTTGAATGTCAATGTGTGCTGTGTGAGCAAGCCATGCGTCGAATGAGGGGCATACAGATGAGGCTGCTTCTTAACAACCACAGATAATGATGAAGAATGGTCTGCTTCACAGGGTCGTAAAAGCACAAGGAGCTTTAGAAGCACCGATAGCAACCCCAGGCAACCATTCTTCCTCCTGCTGTCCATTTCTTTCCATACTTAGCATGCAGGAGATAATGAGTCAACACTTCTTTCTGAAAACAAAGAAACAACTGTGAGTATGATAACCAAGATCATCAGACTCTCAGAGGAGATCGGCATCATGGCTAGACACGCAGTTTCTACGAAATTATCCAAATGGCTTGTGTCAGAGAACAGATGATGATGTATGAGAGATGGATAACGCAGACAGAAATGTTGAAAAAATGATCTCCATTTCAGATCTGACTGTTACGGTTGTGGTGCTGTGTGGAGAAGGAGGTCGCAGGAGACGATGGAATCCAAAATTCTTTTAATAATAAACATAAACGTAGGTGGAAACACTGAACACGCTTAACAGCCTACATTAAACAAGTATTGACCAACACGGAATCTTGGAAACACTGAATTATAAATACAAAAACCAAACACAAGGAGAACTCAAAACACCCGTGTTACACGACTGGAAGATGATTAACTAATAATCACAGGAAATAACAAATAAGGATAGACACATGGACATCAAAACTAAACCAAAACCATTACCTCCCCCTCCTGGCCAGACGTGACCTCACGCCAACAACAACACAAAAGAAAAGCACGAAAAACAATAGCCAGGGACGGAGGGTGGGCGCCCTGGAGGCCGGAAGGGGTTAAGAGTCACTGGATGCCTCCAGGCCAGATCAGGAGTCACTGGAGGCCATGGCGGATCTGTAGCCTCATGTATCAATGCTGCGTACGCCAGATTTCACGCTCACGTTTGGATTTACCAACAATGAAATTAACGTAAGAATGTGCGTTGGTCTGCACCAACTCCATGTCTGGCGTATGTCTATTTCTTGTGTGTGTTTGTTTTATTTCCGTTGGCGACTCCTAGAGGCAATTGTTTTAACCCTTTCACACGTGAGTTTAAAATATTCTATCTGAGCCTCCAGAGTGAGTTTTTTTAAGCGGCCGTTATTTTGGAATGTTTGGCCTTATTGTTTCCATGGCGACGTGTCATACTTGTCATGTGACGCACGGCAGTCACAATAGCGCTGTGTGACACATGGATCGTTTTAATTTCGTTTTTCCCTTTTTTATTATTAATATTCACGAACATATCTACTATATTATGACATATTTTATATTCCAAATTTGAAATCTGTGCAAGTAAATGTATATGGTAATTTAAACATTTTTATAATGACCGTGTTAGTTGATCTATACCGGGTGATGGGCGCCGCCATGTTAGTTCGCGCTGAATTCGAGCTGTGGGATTTACAACAC
>JAUMHR010000062.1:8776188-8787278 GCA_032361145.1 Enteromius fasciolatus | reverse complement strand
ACACCGGTGTGATCGTACGCTCCAGTGACCAGCCAAGCCTGATCACACCGGTGTGATCGTACGTGTGAAAGGGTTAAATTACACACTAAAAAAAGTATCGCACCAACACATAAGAACATTGCTATTAATTTAGAATTGATAAAATGGGTTAATTGACACAATATTTTATACCATTTATGTGACTTAGAACATATAAAATCATTTGCAAATGTATACAACCACTGGCAATGGCAGTGAGTGCGTTAACATGGACCCTCTTAATGCGATTATTATGAGATTTTGGCAGTATTGCAATTAAACTTTCCCTCATGTAAACGCAATACTTTGATTATAATAATGTGATTAGACTCATAATCACAGCAAGCATAATTGTATTAACATAGGAGGCATACACCGATTTTAATCAAAATATTCAGAAATGTAAACACCTTAATGGAAATATTGCCGCTCTGACCAGTCTTTACTACTCTTTCGGCGATTAAAATAGTTTAGTTTTGTGTGTAATGGCAAACTGATTATTTTTCGTTTAGTTTTTCTTTTAAGTCAATTAAGAAAAACGTTTGGAACATTTTTGTTTGTTAAATAACCTATATGTTTTTGTTTTTTAAAAGCAACGACCAGCAGCAGAAAGTGAGCTGATGTCTTTTCAAATCATCACAACTTGCCTAAAATAAAATCAATGTAGTCTACATAATTAATTCATGCATATAAAAATGTTTTAACATTAAACCTCACAAAAATAAAATATAAAAATGTACAAAGAGAATATGCGTGGGTTTCCGCACAAATTTTTTATGCATACGCACATTTACAGCTTTGTCCAAACGCAATGTTTTAGTATTAAATCTGGAGTCACGGGTGGCCATGGCGGGTCTGGCGTTATGGTAGTCCAATCCCAAACCTGCATCCCCAACCACCCTTTCCATGACCATGATTATACTAGCCCCACCCCCAAAAGTTTTCTGGTCGTGTGGGTGGTGAGGTGAAGAGGAGTCTGGTGGGCTTTTTGGAGTGGCAGGCTCCTGCAGCGGGAGCTCTGGAGGGCGCTCTTGCAGCGCAAACTCAGGGAGGGACTGGAACGGCTCTCCTGGCCGAAACTCTGGAGCAGGACTTGGAAACTGCGGACTGGAATCTGTGGGGAACTGGAACGGCTCTCCTGGCAAAACTATGGAACAGGATTTTCGAAACAGCGGACTGGAATCCGCAGGAAATGGAATGGCTCTCCTGGGCGAAACTCTGGAGCAGGACTTGGAAACAGCGGACTGGAATTCTCAGGAAACTGGATAGGCTCTCCTTGCCATAATTCTAGAACTGGACTTGTGAACAGCGAACTGCAATCTGCAGGAAACTGGAATGCCTCTTCTGGCCGCATATCGTGAACAGTGTTAGGGGTCGGCTCTCCTGGACGTAATTGTGGAACGGAATCCGTGGGGAACTGGATCAGGTTTTGCGGTGTAGTTTCTGCTGGGCACTCTTGTAGCATGAACGTCGATTTGGACGGGCAGAGGAAGATGATGGAACTTAGAATGACGAGATTAGGAGGGAGCACTGACACATTGGAGCAGTAAGTTTAGGAGTCAGGCTCTTGGTGAACTGGAGTGTTATTCTGCTTTTGGATGGGAGGAGGACCAACATCCTCCACATCAACATAAAACTCGGAATTATTTAACTCAACAACTAGATTTATAAATTCAGCTACTGATCTACGACAATCACAGAAATTGATCCCAGAATCACTCCAACTCACTGGATGTAAAAGGTTCAGAAACTCCTCGACACACTGCTCCTTGGTGGAGTGCGAGGAGTATCTCATCTGTCCGCTCCATTTGCTGTTCTGGTTAGTCAATTCTGTTATGGTTGTGATGCTGTGCGGAGAAGGAGTCTAAAATAAATATTTTAATAATAAACATAAATGTAGGAGGAAACACTGAACACTCTTAACAGTATTGATCTACAGGATCTATAAACAGAAATTGACCGACACGTAATCTTGGAAACACTGAACTATAAATACAAATAGGGCTGGATATATCTCGATATACGATATATATCTTGATATCTTTAGAGGATAAATAACCCCTCAAAAAATACTGCAAAAAACAAATATGCCAAATTCCAAGTCTTTTTTCATTGAAACTCAGAGGTAGGCAGTTCAGAACAAAGTTCTTCTGCGAATTTTCTTTTAAAAATCCCTGTATACATATTGTAAAATAATTTTTTATTTTATTATTTTCCACGCACCAGCATCAGTGGCACGCTCGCTTATTAATGGCATCGATTTGTTGGGTTTTTCGTTCAGGCACGGCAACGAAATAAGGCACCGAAATCCACGTTTTGATTCGGTTCAGTACATACCAGTTAATTTTTCCTCACATGTATTTTATTCCTACACTCACCACAGCCCTGATTTATGCCCGTGAGGCATTGTCACCAAGCTCACTACTGAGCTTTACAACTTTGAATAAGGAGGCTAAACTAGGAAAAGACATACATAGCAACAGCAAGGTCACCATGGTTGAATCCTTCCTACATTATTAATATGAACAGAGAAAAAAAGAGGAAAAGGTGTAGAATATGCATTAAGATGAAATCATGAATGTCCTTAAGCTTCAAGCAACACAACCTTTACCTAACGTTCCACTGGATGAAAAAGACTGCCTTTTTTCTGCTCAGGTCCAGTTTTCTGTCTGATGCAACAGCATATTCATCACTGAACTGATCTACTTCGCAGCCTTTTGATTGCATTAATTAAATACTCACCGCCAAGAGTCTTGATTTTTTTTTTTTGCATCAGGGTCATTTTTGTTCTTTTTCACAATGTCATCTCATTACTGGAAATTCTTGTGATGATTTGCATATAAATGATTACATCTGTAACTACTCCGCTTCCCTTGGTCAACTTCACACACAGACACATGCACAAAAGAGCTTCATTTTTCACTGATGAAGTGAATTCATTTAATTACATTTTAACCACACGAGTCGTGTTTAGTTACTTGGTTAGTTATTCCACAAGTCAGTCACTCTATTGAGGGGGAACATATGTTAATCTGCCACAAAACTAAATTGTAAAAGAGAGAAATCTCCTGAAATTATTTTCTTAATCAGTATTTGCTAACACGATATAGGGACTAATTCATAACTAGCTGCTTTAGCATGCCTATAATTAACACATTTATTAGTACTGATAAAGCACATGTTCTGCATATTCATGTTCTGCATTCCTAATACTAACCAATCTCTAAACAACTACTTATTAATAAGGACCAAATTAGGAGTTTACTGAGGTATTTAACGTTTTGTTAAAGAATTCCTTTCCCCCAAAATTAAAATGTTTTCATTAATCACTTACCCTCATGTTATTCCAAACTCGTTTTTTGTTGTTTTCAGAACACAATTGAAGATATTTTAGATGATAACTGGGACGCTTTTGAATGTCCCATTGACTGCCAAGTAAATGACACTGTCAAGGTCCAGAGAAGTATGAAAAACATCGTCAAACTAGTCCAGCTGCATTCAGTGATCCTGAATGTTAAGCAACGAGAATACCTTTGTAAACAAAGAAAATAAAAATAACTTTTATTTCGCCTCGTCTGTGTAGCACCAATTTGGAGTAAAAAAAACAGGACACAAAATACGTAAGCTCTTCTGCCAGCGCAATACATTTTTTATGTGTATTTAAGCTTTGATTTGAACAAAAACAGTGCATCCTTGTGGTGCGGCTGACACAGAACAGTGTACATAGTGTGTTTAGGGGATAAATCTCCAAAAGAGGAGGCGAATTATTGAATAAAGTCATTATTTTTCTTATTATTTTATTTGGTCGTTTGGTTTATTTTTATTTCTTTATTTTCTAGTTTCAATAAAAAGCTCAAAATACATTCTTTGGGTGACACTTTACAATAATTAACTTAAATAATTAACAGAAAATGTTACTATTATTTTTATTTTAGCATATACGTTCACAAAAACATTTGAATTAAACAGGTGCATGATTTGGCATGGCAGCCAATAGCCTACAAATAATTAGTAACAGTTTCATTACCTAAATCCTGCGCTTGGACCAGGCTCATTCGCAGAATCACTCTGTGCTTCTGAAATTATTATTATTATTAAGCACAAATGTAGTTAAAATAAGTGACGCTTATGCTTCTTCTATACAAGAGCATAAGCTCAAGATATGTCCTGTTATGTACTCTGTTAAACACAATTTAGATTCAAGTACATTTTAGCTTTACAATATTTTAGAAGACCAGTAGTGTCCAATGTCTCAGTTGCAGCTGCAACTCAAGCTACCAAAATATCAAAGACACGTGTGAAAAAAAAACCTCCTGATGTTCACTGTCTTTGATATCTAGGAGAGAGGTAAGACCACAGAAGAGGAGAGGTCATACACAGGAGGGAAGCCTCCCACTTTTGATGTGTATATCAGTTCATTTGTATATCAGAGTGTGAAAGAGCCAAAAAGAGATTTTCTGTTGAGAAGAACCAAATGGACATGAATGGATATTAATTCACATCCTCCAGTATCTATATACTGATGTACTGGGCTCTCACTGAACTCTCTCACAAGTCCGTAGGTCAAACACTACCCCTAAATTGTAACTGTAACTCACACTTTGATGTGTTACATGAAGTCTGTTCGGCACAGCAGCTTATTCTGGCCAGAAACCACACACTTAAGACAGTGGCAGGTGCTTCCACAATAATAAGTAACCAGACTGGTACATTAAAAAAAAAAAAAAAACACACACACAGGAGAAATTAGAAATTAGTGGATAATGGCTAAGCAAATTATAAACCATTTCTATTTGCCCAGAAGACAGAACAAAATGTAAAATTTTGTTATACAATAGTTCATTTTCTGCTCGGGTTCATTCTTCCTTAAGTGCTCATAATATCAACCTGGTATAAACAAAGATTTTGTTTCCCAAAAGACTGATAAAAACCTGATCGTTCCAAATCTCAAAAGTTAATATCACTGCAATATCATTTTTAAATAGAAAAGTTTGAATAGCAAACTTTTAATCTTGGAATGACAAAGCATTTTCTAAAAAGATAGAAAATACAGTGGGTACGGAAAGTATTCAGACCCCCTTAAATTTTTCACTCTTTGTTATATTGCAGCCATTTGCTAAAATCATTTCTTTTCTTTTTTTTCCTCATTAACGGACAGGTGATGAGCAGTGCCTGGTATTCTCCACACATATACTGCTTAGAATTAAGGCCAAAATGTTCTATCTTGGTCTCATCAGACCAGAGCATCTTATTTCTCACCATCTTAATGTCCTTCAGGTGTTTTTTAGCAGACTTCATGAGGGTTTTCATGTGTGTTGAACTGAGGAGAGGCTTCCGTCGGGCCACTCTATCATAAAGCCCTGACTGTTGGAGGGCTGCAGTGATGGTGGACTTTCTACAACTTTCTCCCATCTCCCGAACCTTAAGTGCAGGAAAAAATTTTGTAACCTAGGCCAGATCTGTGCCTTGCCACAATTCTGTCAGGCAGTTCCTTTGACGTCATGATTCTCATTTGCTCTGACATGCATTGTGAGCTATTAGGTCTTATACAGACAGGTGTGGTCCTAATCTAGTCCAATCAGCATAATCAAACACAGCTGGACTCAAATGAATGTGTAGAACCATCTCAAGATGATCAGAAGAAATTGACAGCACCTAAGTTAAATATATGTGTCACAGCAAAGGGTCTGAATACTTAGGACCATGTGATATTTAAGTTTTTCTTTTTTAATACATTTGCAAAAATGTCAACAATTCTTTGTTTTTCTGTCAATATGGGTTGCTGTCTGTACATTAATGAGCAAAAATATTAACTTAAATGATTTAAGCAAATGGCTGCAATTTAACAAAGAGTGAAACATTTAAGGGGGTCTGAATACTTTCCATACCCACTGTATGTATGTAGGTATGTATGTATGTATGTATGTATGTAGGTAGGTAGGTAGATAGGTAGATAGATAGATAGATTTAATTTTAGTTTTAGTATAACATGATAATACCATTCATAGTTTAGCTTATTATTTATTAATTATCGCAATTACAATTTCAAGAGAATCATCAACAATTAAGATTTTTGTCATAACCATGCAGCCATAAAGGGTTTTATGAATATGAATAGATCCATACTGCAAGCATGTGTTCTGCAGTCTTGAGAGTCTCCATCTCCAATGAAATTAAAAGAAATATATGTATTTAATGGGTTACACGTTAGAATAGGGAACACTTATTAACTATGATTTTCCCTCGAAAAATTAATAATTTGTTGCTTATTAATAGTTAGTAAAGTAGTTGCTAAGTTAGGATTAGGGATGTAGAATAAGACATTAATATGTGCTTAATTACCATGTATAAATGGCTAATATCCAAGCTAATAAGCAACTACTTAAGTAACACTAAAATACTGTTTCAAGTAATAACTTGTGTATTTACTAGTGCTCAATACATACAATGTATATTATTCTCTACATAAAATAAAATGTAGCTTTTCTGCTACTTAGGATTTGTTTCTAATTGAAGATATGCACATGAAATGGCTTCTGCTGGAGAAGATAAGAACTAGGACTAATTAAAGTGATATTTTGAAGAAGAAAGGCAGGAAGCAATGGCATATAGCAAAGGGTTCAGAAAACGACAGGCTGTGAGAGCTGCTGCGGTTGGACCGTTCTGCAGTGTTTCTGCGTCTGAGAGCGCAGGGCAGTGCAGTGACACAAACCATCTTGTATATTCACAGGACGGTCCATAGGGAAAGACAGAAGAGACAGGAGACAGGGATTTGGTTCACTGGCAAAGTGGAATTCCAGAGCTTAATGGGCCTGTGTTAGAAAAAAAAAGAAAAAAACAGGCTGCCATTCAACGGACAAGTGGAGCGTTGGAGTGAATGGGGGAGGGATTTAGCAAAGGGATGAGGAAAGGGATGGGAGAGGCAGAAAAAATCCTAGTACATAGTGCACCCCATGAGCAGAATACAAATTGGAGAAAGTGGGAGGAGAAGCATTAAATGGTCATTAATGTAGGAAACAACTCTAGCCGAACTTTTTATGGCACGGTTTATGTAGTCTACAGTCATAACCATTTATAAAGCTCGACATCAATTGCTAATGATTGTTCTCTGCAGATTAGGGACGATGCATGAAAACTACAGAGTGAAACTAACGGTGTCCCTGAACGCACGGCTAGACACCTGAAGTCACATGTCTTCTCTTGAAAGAAGCTGTTTTGTCAGGGTATGGTAAGGAAAGAGCGAGGAAGGGAAAGGTAATGTTCTTTACCAGTTCCCTCATGAATTGACACAAACCAACCCGAGAGACGAAGAGCATCCAGAGCTGACATTCTTCCTCTCTCCGTGTCTGAAGAAACGTACCTCCCTGCTCCACAGAATGCAAAAGGAGTGTGTCAAACGAGTAGGATATCCACACACTCAGTATTCATGACACAGATGATGAACAATACCCGGATGATGAGCTGCATCTGCTGAGATTCTGGAGCGCAACCAGCAGACACTTCGCTATCCCATAATAGCACGGGAGCTGTTAACAGAATGGCTCTTTTCGAGTGCTATAGGTGGCAAGAAAGATGTTCCTCTTTGTTAAATTGTACTTAATTGTTTGTGGTTGTTGATAGCAGTCAACCATTTCAGTCACATTTGTAGTCTGACACACTGTGCGTTTCAATATGCTCCAACAATCTTCCCAAATTTGCTGTGTCAATCAGTTATACAACTTTTTGTTTGCAAAAAAACGAGTAAATAAACAAATATTTCCCTGCAATAGGTTTCAGAATTGAAAGCAAATAAAGATAGCCGTAAGCATATCTATTGCAATTTTACTGTTAACACATTATTCTTCTCCTTCATCGTACAATTATTATTATTATTATTATTATTAAACGCTGTTTTGATTTCACGGTACAATAGTACTTCTATAGTAAAATTTCGTGTCTAATATCATTTGTAAAACATAATAATAGTAATAATAATATACAATGTGTACGGAAAGTATTCAGGCCCCCTTAAATTGTTCACTCTTTGTCATATTGCAGCTATTTGCTAAAATCATTAAACATAATTTTTTTCCTCATTAATGCACACACTCAATATTGACAGAAAATCACAGTATTTATGACATTTTTGCATATATATTAAAAAAGAAAAACTAAAATATCACATGGTCCTACAGTAAGTATTCAGACACTTTGCTCAGTATTTAGTAGAAGCACCCTTTTGATCTAATACAGCTATTAGACTTTTTGGGAAAGAAAGTTTTTCACACCTGAATTTGGGGATCCTCTGCCATTCCTCCTTGCAGATTCTCTCCAGTTGTGTCAGGTTGAATGGTAAACGTTGGTGGACAGACATTTTTAGGTCTCTCTTCAGAGATGCTCAATTGGGTTTAAGTCAGGGCTCTGACTGGGCCATTCAAGAACAGTCACGGATTTGTTGTGAAGCCACTCCTTCATCATTTTAGCTGTGTGCTTAGGGTCATTGGTGTTCTTACTTTCCTCTGTCTCTACTGGCTTCCTTCACCAGATTATGATGTTGAAAAGTACAGCGTATGTCGTGTCCTATCGTGTCCAGTCTTTTCCTGCGTTTGTACCTTTTTGCTAAAGGGGTTTTGTGTGCAGAAGCCTACTGGTTGTTTGTTAAGGCGGAGAAATGCGCTTTCCATGTCAGCTCGGTCCCTTTTCTTGGCTCGATCTTCTCAGCCTAGGGGATTAGTATGGACCCCGCCAAGGTGCGCGCAGTTCTTGAGTGGCCGGTTCCCGACTCTCGGGTTGCTCTTTAGAGATTTCTGGGCTTTGCAAACTTTTATAGGTGTTTTATTTGAAATTTCAGTCAGGAAGCCACTCCGCTCACAATTCTTAACTCTTCCAAAATTTGTTTGGTTTGGTCTACAGCTGTAGAGGACGTTTGTTAAAGCGTTTAAAGACTCTCCTCACCCAATGAAACCATTCATTGTTGAGGTAGACGCATCGAGGAGTGGGAGCTATTCTTTCACAACATTCGCTGGTCAACGATCAAATTCACCCATGCGCTTTTTTCTCTCACCGTCTATCACCCGCGGGGCTCGAGGGGATTAACCACCTATTTATCATATGGGCCGATCATCGCAATCTGACATATCTTAGGTCTGCTAAAAGACTTAATATGCGTCTGACCCGGTGGGCATTTCGATTTTACTATTTCCTACTGTCCCGGCCACAAGAATATCAAGCCTGATTCTCTGTCTCACCAGTTCGGGTTCATCTGAGGACAGCTCCTCTTGTGAGCCTATTGTACCCAAGGGGTGTGTAGCATGAGCTATGATCTGCGGGAATCGAGCAGCGAGTTAAGAGAGCATTGTTTCATATGACCATTCCACCAGGTTGTCCTTCCAACCGTCTGCTCGTTCCCAAACCTCTGCATCAGGCTGTGCTATGCTGGGGCCATTCCTCTAATTTGGCTGTGCACCCTGATTTTAGGGGCACGCTTTCGTCTGTCCACCAGCGATTCTGGTGGCCTGATTTAATCAAGGACATCCGCCGTTTTATCAGATCTTGTCATATCTGCGCTCAGACCAAACCAGGTAAGGCTCCGCCCGTGGGGTTACTGTGTCCGTTCTTCATTCTGTCTCAACCGTGGTTGCACATTCCACTGGATTTTATTACTAGATTACCTCCTTCAAGGGGTGATTCCGTGATATTGACCGTTGTTTATCGTTTCTCGAAAATGGCTCAGTTTATTCCCCTCCCAAAGCTTCCCTCCTCCAAGGAGACGGCACTCACTATGTTCCATTCCGTTTTTAAGATTCACAGACTTCCTACTGATATCGTTTCAGACAGGGGTCCACAATTTATCTCTCAGGTCTGGAGGGAATCACTATTTCAGGGTTGCCTGGGTTACCAACCACCGCTGTTTTCCGCACAGAAAAGAGAGTCTTCCGTCCCTTCTTCGGGTCAGAGGCTTTCAATATCTGATGGACTGGGAGGGCTACCCGGGACATCCTGGACCGCTCGCTAATTGATGACTTCCTCAAGTCTCGTTGGTCTTCTTCCTTGGGAGTGCCAGGGGGTGCAACTCGGGAGGAGGGGTACTGTCATGAGCAGGGTTTGATTTTAGGCGTTTTCCTTCTATGTTTCCCATGTGCTGTCTTGTCTGACTCTCAGCTGACTTCTGTTTTTCCTGTGTGGAATAAATTCAGTATTTTGGTTTAGTTGCCCAGACAGTTTTAGCAAGCGGTGGAAACTGGTATACTGTCAGGCACTATACCTGTTGTTCTGAGAAAAAAAAAACATTGGACAGGTGATGAGCTGTGCCTGGTTTTCTCCATACATACCTCTTAGAATTAAGGCCAAATATTTCTATCTTGGTATTCATCAGACCAGAGAATCTTATTTCACACCATCTTTGAGTCCTTCAGGTGTTTTTTTAGCAAACTCTATGCAGGCTTTCATGTGTCTTGCACTGAGGAGAGGCTTCTGTCAGGCCACTCTGCCATAAAGCCCTAACTGGTGGAGGGCGGCAGTGATGGTGGACCTTCTACAACTTTCTCCTATCTCTCGAATGCATCTCTGGAGCTCATCCACAGTGATCTTTGAGTTCTTCTTTACCTCAATCACCTAGGCTCTTCTCCCCTGATAGCTCAGTTTGGTCGGACGGCCAGCTCTAGGAAGATTTCTGGTCGTCCAAAACGTCTTCCATTTATGGATTATGGAGGCCACTGTGCTCTTAGGAACCTTAAGTGAAGCAGATATTTTTTTGTAACCTTGGCCAGGTCTGTGCCTTGCCACAATTCTGTCTCTGAGCTCTTCAGGCAGTTCAGGCAACGGGTAATCCAATAATGGGGAAGTACAAGAAAACAAAGAACACAAGGGAAACACGGGAACTCGGGAACATGAATATAACATTACTTTAACGAACCGTGAAACACAAAGACATCCGGGGATTTAAAAACACATGAGAATTAGGCTACGAAGTTGGAACCAGCTTCCAGAAGAGATCAAATGTTCTAAAACAGTAGCTACTTTTAAATCTAGACTCAAAACTCATCTGTTTAGCTGTGCATTTACTGAATGAGCACTGTGCTTCGTCCGAACTG
>JAUMHR010000062.1:8682181-8695231 GCA_032361145.1 Enteromius fasciolatus | reverse complement strand
AGCACACCTGATTCTGATCATTTGAATGGGTGAGCGAAAACTTTTGGTAATATAGTGTATATATATATATATACACACACACACATATATATACATATGTATGTGTATATGTGTATATGTATATATGTATATGTGTATATGCATATATGTATATGTGTGTATGCATATATGTATATATATATATATATATATATATATATGTGTGTATATATACACACATATATATGTATGTATGTATATATATAATGTATAAATAAAATGCTTTTATTTTATTCATTTTAATTAGCAATAACAACATTGCATGATAGCATGGTGTGCTTTGAAAACAACACTCACTTTGGCCTTCTCAATAACATTTGCAAATTCTCCAATCCAGATGAAGCAATAATGAGGTGTGATCAAAAGGAAGCAGTCACCGCTGTTCAAGGAGGAAGCTCTAGGCTCAACCAGTCTGGTCTGGACATGTCGTCGACCTGATTAAAACGCAGAGAAATAGGACACCATCAATATGAATCAGACGCTGAACTGCCTTGTGTCAGGTACAAACAAACCAAGCGATTAGATTTGATTGTACAGCTTTATCTTGGTTGAATTAAAACTCAAAAGACACCTATTTTATGATACAATCCATTACAATGACATGTTTTATTTTATTTTTACTTAAAATGTACACTAAATACAGCATAAATTCACTCAAAACAGAACATAACTACAGTTCGCCATAATATGTTGTTGTTAAACTGCTTGTGTTGTTCTCTTCATTAAGCCTATCTGCTTTCTTTCTCTCTGTTTTTATTAAGGACAGAATGTTGTTTTGGGAACATGCACGTAGGTTTAGGTTGAGAGGGACGCCTTATGAGGAATTGGTATCCAAAGCCCTTCCCCATCCTACAACAGCTGTCCCCATAACAGAAGCAACAGGTCTCGTGCAAGATGGCTTCTCCCTTCTACATTTAAGTAAACAGCATCTTTAATGGCTCTCTCACTGCCAAATAAGTGCTGTCTCTACAGAAACACACAGATACAGCATACTCTATATGGCTAGCTGCTAATCAGAGACCATTAATCTTTATATGAAACATTGCTGTGAATAAAGCTGTGCCCAAACACGGTCAGAAGGGATGATGTTAATCAGCAGAGGCCTCTCTATGCATCCACCCCGACCCTGTCACTGAGCTGAAATTTTGTGCATCACAAACAGCTGTTGTCAATTGTCACTCACCTTTGACCTGAATGAGCATGAGTTTTTTATAAGGCATGGCACTGTTGTTGGAACTCTGCTCAGATGCATTCACACTCCTTAGACTCACACTGTTGAAGTTTTCCTTACTGGCCAAACCAGCAAGAGCAACCTCAGAGAAACCACTGTTCTTATTCACTAAGAAAGAGAGGAGTAGAACAGAGAGAGTCAGCGAGAGGACGAACTCTTTTAAAAGAGATTAACTCAAAACAGTGTTTTATTGGAGACTGGTACACTATCCTCACAGTTTGTGTTCGTTTAATGGTAAAAGATCCGAAACATGACTCACTGAATCACCTAAAACCTGCAGTATAAAAAGATGTCTAGTTAAAAATGCGGTCACACACACTGGCTCACTGAAATTCCAACACTATAACAAATTTTATACAACAGTGATTGCTGGTCCTCGAATCTGATTTGCCGGTAAAAGCGTCAATATTACTGTTTGTATCACTCCGCTTGATGAAGTTGCCGTATTTCTCATAGCGAGTGTCATAGCGGACGCCCAAATTCACTATATTTTTAAAAGTAATACTCCTTTGAGTGTAAATTTAAGACCATTTTAGGCAAGAATGTATTCGTTTGGACATTTAATATGCATTTTGTTAATAAAGACAATTTATATTTGAAAACGGTTTCAACGTTTTGTATACGTAAGCATCAGCGATCATACAGTGCTCACGAAGCGCCTCACCTAAACATGAGATTTAATTCATTCTGGCCAAATCTAACCGGCAGTCTTTGGTCTCATTAAGCTATTATTTGTTCCCGAGTAAATAGTTTTGGCAAAATCTCATAAGGTTTATGTAACTTGAATGCTGTGAGTGCTGCCTTTGTACTTTTGACCAAATTGCCTAGCAACTTTTTTGATGGCTGTTGTTTTTTTTTATTAAATATTATTATTCAATAAATAACATTTTATCTAAATAATAGTAGTATTTAGTATTAGGAAATGGTGCGTCTGTGTGTTCATGATGGCGACAAGAGACTGCACTGTTCCGCCATTAGATGACAGGAAACCGATAAATGCTACCAAGCCAAGCTACACTTTCTTCAGAAATCTATACCATTCTTCAGTCACTCACTCTTTTCCTGTTTCATCCTCTTGCTCTCAAGCAGGCCGATATTCAGTCTCTGTTCTGTGTACTCGTGTCTGATGTCCTCCCGAACGGCCAGCATTTTCAGGGGGTTTTTGGATGACTGAACATTTCTGGTTGGCCGTACTGCACGCTTGTGCTGCACCATGTCTGAAGTCAACCTTAAAAAATAAATAAATAAATAAATAAAAATATATATAGCAGTTTGTTCATTGACGACATCAACATCCACTCAAAGCACCACAATTGCTTTGTTGTTTGTTTTGGATTTACCTGGGCAACTGCTCTCCAAAAATGGCATCAAAATCATCATTTATTTCCACCCTGCTACTGATCTTAGCCATATCTTCTGTGTGTCTATAAAACTTATCGAAGATCTCATCATCCACAGTCATGACCTCTTTAATGGACTTCTCTGTGACTGCAATCGTGGCTTCTTGAAGTCCTGAAACTAAGAAATGTATAAAAACATTACAAATAAACTGAATAAAGTTGATATAGGAGAAAAGGTTACATCTCTAAAGTTCATTACACATGACATTCACCTTTGCTATTCAGCCGACCCAGGAATGACTCCAACTTCTCCAGCTTCTTGTCTGACTCCAGCTTCATGTCTTGTTTGACTTCTATCTCTGCTTAAGAAAATACAACAGTGATATAACTATATGTATACATATATGACATAAATACATTAAAAAAATATGACGCAGTAGAAAAAGAACAGAAAATACAATCCAAAAATGCAACCAGGAAATTATACAAGCTGAACCTGAATATGAATATGGCTTCTCACCTTCATGTGGCTTTGAAATGGTATGGGAGGCATTCTTGTTTTTACAGGACAGAGGGGACAGCACTGGATTTGTGAGAACAGAGGGGGCTGCCAGACCTGGAAGAGAGAAAATAGGAGACATCTTTACTGTTACAAAGCAACACTACATGCATATGTCGTCCTAGTACAAAATGTCCCACACATAAATTTGTGCATTTTTCACTGACCTTTTTTAACCATACGTCCAGCCACTGTAAACTGAGTGGAGTCATTGGATGCTCTGTAACCTTTGACCTTCCAGGCATCCTCTTGTTGGTTGATGAGCTGTTTGCGTTCCTGAATAGACATCTCGATCCTCTCACTCCTCTCAATCTGCTCACTCTCCGTCTCATCTCCCATCCTCTGAGATGACAAACGAGAAAAAATTAAGCATTTACATCAATGACAGACTGAAACATGTTCTCACATTTTAACTGAAACATCTTTTTAGTCATTTTAATCTGAAAGTGATGCTTTGCTGATAAACATTACGATAGCAAATGAAACGACGTCTCAAAAAAGATCTAGCAAAGCAAAACTTAAAATTGTGAAAATAACGTTCAGTATGCCACTTTCCTAACATTAACCTGTAAACGAACCAAATCGAAAGCATCTGAAATCTACTAAATATTTATATGTAGTTAAACTAGCTATTTTTGTATTCCAAAAGAGTCACCAAATACAACACCACACAAACACTTAACATACATACATTTACATACATTACAACGAGTCTTATTGTTGTGTTATGGAGGAATTGTGGATGTGTGTTTGGGGGTGAGAGGCACCTTCCGTCTCCAGGGGTGACGCTCATCCACCTGCACGGGCAGGGGGGTAGCCTTCACACCGAGGGAAGAGCGGGAAGACAGATGGGAAAAGAGAGGGATGAGAAAAGAATGAAAAGAAAGGATAAAAAGGTGAAAGGATGCATGCTAGACAAAAGAGGCTCCTATTAATAGACATAGGAAGATGATTCTTCACTGCACCGCTGACCTGTTATACTACCAGTTGGTCAAGGTAATGAAGATGGTAGAAAGGTTTAAATATACAGGCTTAAAGGTTTAAGCATTAGGGTAAGTATATCAAATGTATATATAAAAAAAAACAGTTATTTAAAGATCAAGAGTTTAAGAAGACAAGAACTGAGAGTGCTTCATTTAATTCAAGAAATACTAGAATGTAATTTCTTAGACATTGAGAAATACCTGTACATAATGTTGTGCAATGTTACACTGCACAGAATATAAAAAATGTATTGTTTATTGTAACTATATAAAGGAGTATGTGCGCTCTTTTGAATAAAAAAAGTAAAAGGATGTTCCCAGCAGCCAGATGTTGTTTATTTAATCATTTTATTTCTTCTTTTAGTTTTCTTACCATTTATGCATGTTATTTTTATAAGTAGAACACCGGTAAAATATACAGGCAATGAAATGCCATCCCTAAAACACTGTCCCTGTATTTTGCATAGTGGACTTCTGGTCTGACATGTATTTTTACCATAAATTGAAAAGGATTTAGTACGGTGTAGAAAGTAAAAAAACTATTAGTGGTCAAAATAGAGCGGCTGTCAGTATCAGAAGAGAGAGCGAGGAGGGTAGTTTACTTTGGGTGTTTTTGCTCACCTTGGGGAGGATTGCTATTTGATCCAGTGGTTCTGAGGCACATGAAAAGGAGGAGGAAAAGACAGGATCCTACAGACAGGACAGAGAGGGGAAGCAAGACAAAAGATGGAGAGACACATGACAAAACAGGAGGGAATGAAGCGGAAGTCCAAAGACAGACAGCAAGCGGGTGACTCTGGTCTTACACAAAATGTCACGTCTAAATAACCTCATGATCTCTAAACAAGACAAAGTAATCTGCTACAATTCAACACACAGTCATCATCCTTGTGCAACCACCCTGAATGTAATGATGCTGAAATCGCTTTCCAAACTATGTTGTCAATCAAGCCGTTTCAGTCAAATAAAATAATTGGGCAGATACATATTTAAAATAAATTCAGGCTGTCATTAATTGATACTTAGAATTATGTCAGCATGTAATTTATGACTTATCTATAAGAGTGGTTGAACAAGGCAATTAATACCACCACACCATAACCGCGAAGTCACCATTGCGTAAAATGACAAAGCCACCACAATGGCTGTTAAAATATAGGCTAACAGAAAATACATTTTGACATCTCAGAACTCATACCGTCACCATGATAGCAATGTGAGAGGAACAAGCAAATAAAATCACCACCACAAGCAACTGAGTTGACAACACACCGACGTCACCGTGATTACAAGGATTAAACACAGAAACAAAAGCATAACCCTTGTACACTGGAAATACCCGTGCTAAACCTGTTAGCACAGAGGCTAACGGCTAACAGCCTTACCCAAAGTTGATCAGACACAGCAAAGTCATCTATCATCATCCCTTCATCCTAGAAAAAGGGGTAAAATGAACAGGGGAGAAATGATCCCCTACTAAAAGCTTGGAACTAAACGTTTAATCTGGTTACTGTGAAGAATAAACATGTTCGTTATGCAGTCTGAGGATGCTACCTGTATTCATTCTAAAAAAATAGAGTAACTCGCATTGTGATTCTTAATATTATTAGTTTACAAATTTGTTACATCAGCATGAAATACTGTGTAAACATACACTGACCTATAAGTAAATTGTTTCCCCTTATTTACACAAATGAAACATTTGATTTAAAAGAAGAAAAAAAAAAAAGGTCATTATTTTTAATTTCATGCCAACTTTTATGCTGATGAAAGAAGATCTGGTAAATAAATTATGATTGTAAAATATGATGATAGCTAATTTCCTATTCTGAATGTTATAAGTGATGTTATAAGTATATCACATTACAAAATTTATGCAACCTGAAGACATCAAAACCCTGCAGTGAGAGTCTCGAGAGTAAATCCAAACAGAGAAAGGCATGTGAAACCTCACCACATCCTTCGCAGTTCTAGAGAATTAGTATCAAGCATGCAAAGTTTTGAAACATGTTTTATTATAAAAAAAACAACAACAACATGCAGTAAAGTAGTGGACTAGCAGAAAGACAGATTGTGCAGGTTAGGAACACATACTATCAAAATAATACAAATAATCCCGAACCCTTTATAATAAAAAATGATGTACACATTCATGGTGACCATGTGATGACTACCAGTCCTATTCAAATTTCACAACTTAAGAGTTCATTAGTAATACCTCTCATTTAATAAGCTGCACTATTTAAAAAATAAATAAAAAAAGAGCTATTTTCTGTATCAAACTTGTCTGCTATACAGAATTTATGCAGATTAGAGTTTCTCTGTTGAGTTTCACTGAGAAGCAAATGAAATAACATTTTAACAACAACTGAAAAGTGACCCATGCACACCACAAAACTATGCAAACAGAAAGGTCAGAATAAAGTGAAAAGATACAAGATAAGAAAACAACAAATAGCACACCCTTCTCTGTTCAGAGTTACTGAACTTTACAAAAACCAGTTCAAACGTTGAAATACTGGACTACGCAACAAACGCTAAACTAAACTACTAAATCACTAAATTAATGGGTTGCATGATGTTCTGCATCAACCAGAGCTGATAATATGTTACAACATATTTTTATATATTCATCAATCTAACAACAGCTGTTGAATACACACTGTATATGAAATTAGACCACGCACCATGACCTATGACCTGTACGGTCAGCTCAGACAGTTCAAGGTTCAGAGGTTACCTTCTTCTTGAAGCTCTGCTCCACTTCCCATAGCTGGGCATGTCGTTCAGACACAGCAACCTTCACCACATCCTGTTTTTTATTTATCCTGTTCCTCCAGTCTTCCTCTCCACTCTTCTTCAACAGAGCCAGCCTGCGAGACACCATCATGTGTCATCATGAATTCTTGAATGATCTAAAAATCTTATATACACTTTCAAATGCTAGAAATTACCTCTGTAGATGCATTTACTAATTAATAATTGTGTAGACTTTATTTATAATTATATTATATATATATATATATGCAGGTGAGTTGTTTTCATTATGTCATTAATCAATTTGATCAGCTAATTATAATTATTATTATTTATTTATTATTAGACCAGATAGTGAAGCAGCTAACAAAAAGCCATGGCTTGGCAAGTCCTTTAACACAGTTGAAAAGCAAAGCAGAAAGAAAATACTCAGCCAAGTAGGGCAGTACTATAATTTAGGCAAATGACATCTACGTCAAAGGAACTAAAATATCAGATCAAGTTGAGATTTTTTGACGTAACGTAACTTCCAAATGTCTATTTATGTATGCATGACAAACAAATTTATTTTTCAAATATATATAAATGTATATATATGTATATATATATATATAAATAAATGTGTATATATATATATATTTATTTATTTATTTATTTTATATTATATTATATTATATTATTATAAATAAATAAATAAATAAATAAATTTATTTATTTATATTATTTATATATATTTATATTTATATTTATTTATTTATTTATTTATTTAATTTTATATTATATTATATTATATATATATATATATGCAGATGAGTGGTTTTCATTATGTCATTAATCAATTTGATCAGCTTGCTTCCTATGGCAACAGACCCATCAGTTACACAATACTTTGATCTCAAACCGGACACAGCAGTACAGCTATTACAAAACTAAACAAACCAATCTATACAGAGTCACACACTATATAGTGCTACACGGAACTGGAATATGCTTCAGTTTTTTTTTTCTCTAATATCGGTCCTCCTCTGTGTGCTTGGAGTCAGACCACAACACAGTCAGATGGTACGAAGACATTACCGCAATATCATTACAATCGACAACGACCTAGTTTATAGGCAAAAAATGTTGTACAAGGACTTGGAGCATCTGATGTTTTTCATTTTTCTCCCAGCTCTCATTCTAAACAGACTGACATACATTCAAAAGACACAGTGCAAGTGCAACCCACTTTCCCCAAATAGTCAAAGTGGAACACACACACAGAAATGTCTAATGTCCTGCTTTACACAGACATAGAAAGATAACGGTTTTCAATATACATCTATAAGTATACATTTACCCATGCAAAAGAAAACACTTACATATGACATTCTGCGGACTTCCTTTTATATCACCACCACAAACTCTTCAAAGATGTCATTTGGATATTGAATGCTTTCAGACACTCACCTGTCTTTGATGGACATCTGTCTGGCAGACATGATGTCTGAAAGCTTGTCTCCCTCCTCTGTTTTAAAGTCAGTCTCCTGCTCGTCTTCTCTCCTGTTGTCCTCCAAAAGGTGTCCGGCATACACTGTGTGCGTGTGCTGTGCGAGAGAGCCGCACCGTAAAGAGGATGAACCCTGTGATACAGCTGCTGCACGTACTGCGGCTGTGTGCACAGGAAGATCTGTTAGAGACAGACACAGGAAAAGGGTTAGAGCAGCACCAGTGACACAATCAATAACAGCTCACTGACAGGCGGAGCAACCACAGACACATACAAACATGGCCAAACTCTTTCACACACTTAGTGTCCTTTAAAGAGTTCCACCCCTATTGGGTCTGTTCACATGCTCTCTTGCATGTGAACAGACGCATAGTAAAACTGATGAATATGTAACACAGGAAATGAGTGTCAGTTTCTAAGCATAAAAGGGAGCTTTGTTGCTCAAGCTGCAACCATGTGGCTTAGACAGACATCTTTCTGTCTTTTTAAATGGGGAAAAAGTTTAAAACCACCAGCCTGAATGACAGACGCCAAACAGGAAGACACACATCATATCCTATCCACACCTATCTTTTGGTAAAGTCACACTGATATCAGCACAGAACACATGTACAGCAGACACCGCAGGAAACCATCATAACAAGTCATGTTTGATAAAACAGACAGTACATGACTGTGTGAATTGTAGAGCAAGACAGAAAGATGCACATCGTGGGCACAGTAATTAATTAAGGTTTAAAATAGAAATATGCATTATTATTTTTTCATTTTGAAATGAAACAAGTAAAATTAGAACCTTGGGGTAAGATGCAAAAAATTAAATTGCAAATTTTAAAATAATATTTTTAAATAGAATGTAAAATGATAATGAAAATCCTGCTTTTCAGGAACTTTATTTTAATTATGGCTGTAATGAAAAGCAAGGACAACACCCAAAAGAAATATATTACTCTTTAAAAACATACAGTTTATGAAAATTACTTAACTATAAAATCTGCTCTTTAATATGAGCTCTTAAATACATTGCATCAAATAATTTTTTTAGAACCAATTTCAGGACCATAGCAAAATAAACAAAATATTATAGATAATATTAGAAGTTTTACATTTTTTAACCATTTGAAAATAATAATAAATTATATAATAATAATTATTTTTGCTGACAATAATATTAAAGATAACAAATTAATAAAAAATTCAATTAAGCATTGCTTTAAAAGGATCAAGTGAAAACGAGTGGCTTCTAACTAATCTAAACACCACTGACTGGCCATTGCATTTCACTGTTCAGAGAAAGTGATATAATTGTAAACGGAAGCGACTGAAAGGACTGAATTGAGTTTGTACTTGGTACTACCAGTACTGCAGAAAGGCCATTACTGTTATCGTTTCAGTATCACAATGATACAGAAGTAGCTACTTTTAACCAAAATCTTTAGTTCACAAGTTACAGTGGATAGAATGTTTAGAAACACATTAATGTTCAAACTGTCAAAAGCCTGTAGTGATGCACCAGTCTTGATTTTTCACGGCCAATCCAGATAACTTTTTCTAGCAAATTCCGTTCTCCTTTTTTTTTTTAAGCAAGAGGTAAGACAGAATAAAAATATGACTACATGAAGAAATTTTTTTTTTGCTGTATTACAGGGCAAGTGACTCAGGTAGTGCAGCTCATCCAGGATGGCACATCAATGCGAGCTGTGGCCAGAGCATGGAGGCGCAACCAGGAGACAGGCCAGGACAGAGTCTGGAGACACAGTGGAAAACGTTCTGCTGCCTGCAACATCCTCCAGCATAACCCGTTTGGCAGTGGGTCAGTAATGGTGTGGGGTGGCATCCCTTTGGAGGGCCACACAGCCCTCCATGTGCTCGCCAGAGGTAGCCTGACTCAGACCCCTTATGAAACCACATGCCGGTGCGGTTGGCCTTGGGTTCCTCCTAATACCAGACAATGCTAGACCTCATGTGGCTGGAGTGTGTCAGCAGTTCCTGCAAGACAAAGGCATTGATGCTATGGACTGGCCCGCCCGTTCCCCAGATCGGAATCCAACTGAGCACATCTGGGACATCACGTCTCGCTCAATCCACCAGCACCACGTTGCACCACAGACTGTCCAGAAGTTGGCGGATTCTTTAGTTCAGGTCTGGGAGGAGATCTCTCAGAAGACCATCCACCACCTCATAAGGAGCATGCCCAGGTGTTGAAGGGAGGTCATACAGACACGTGGAGGACACACACACTACTGAGACTCATTTTAACTTGTTTTAAGTATATTACATCAAAGTTGGATCAGCCTGTAGTGTTTTTCCACTTCAATTTTGAGTGCGATTCCAAATCCAGACCTCCATGAGTCAGTAAGTTTTTGATTTTCATTGATCATTTTTGAGTGATTTTGTTGTCAGCACATTCAACAAAGTTCAAAGAAGTTCTTCAACAAAGAACAAAGGAATTAAATATCCTTATTAAATAATTCAGATCTAGGATGTGTTATTTTAGTGTTCTCTTTATTTTTTTGGAGCAGTGTATTTTTTTCAACAGTAATATGATTTTTGACATTCCAATACACATTACCAGTGTTTCTTACGCATTGATTTATTTGTGGTGGTTGACTTCTTTAAACAAATAGGTTTCAAAATCAAAAGGTGTTTTAAATGAATATATCTTTGAAGCAAACCAAATGTCTTCACTTCATTTTCTCCTCTTTCATCTTCAGCATCTCTGGACTTCATAATATTTCCACGCAAACTGGCAGTGCAAACATGTCATACTACTAGCATCAGGCTATTTGTTTTGGGCTTTTTTTTGTATAATAAATTTCCAGGACAACCACAAGATTTTCCAGTGCAAACCCTGGGAATCCTGATTTAGCAATTTCATATAACTCAATTAACTTTAAAAAAAAAAAAAAAAAAAAGTAAAAAATTGTGAGATGTGGCAAAATGTACAAATGTAATCTATGTTTGTGAACTTAATGATACTTTTTAAAGATTATATATTATATATATATATACAGAAAGAAAGGAGAGAGAGGAAGAGAGAGAGAGAGAAAGTTACTGACTTCACTAAATGTTTGCTTGGAAGTAGAGTTTATAATGTTATCAGATATATTTGGCATATTTAGTAAATATACAATGACAGCTGTGACCTGACTTCTCTCCCAAGGGGCTATCTGTCTTATTTAGGGACTCATCCTACCCAAACAGTGAGGCAAAATTTAATTAAAACGAAATAAACAACTACGTTTATCAATTTCCACTAATAATAAAAAAGTATTGGAAGATATGTGATCAACTTGTTTCACTGTATGTGTCGAACTAGATTTCAGTAAATGTTCAGTGCTCTTACAGACAGCATCTTGCCATATTAACTAGGAAAATAGGTCAAAAGAATTATATATATACCCACACACACACTCACAAACAAAAGATAAGAGTTAAAAAACAATACCTTGAAGTACAGAAACGCATGAAAAAAATGTGCCACATCACCTATATTTTTGTACCTGATATGGTTGCCTTGGACTTGTACTCTCCATCTGTTTCTGAAGGGTCTTGAGGGGTCATCAGAGACTCGTTGTGCCCTTTAAACTCCTCCCACTCTCTGGCCGGTTGAGCATGTGGTGTCTGTTTCATGCTCTCTGGAGAGGGAAGCTTCCTCTTCCCCATGCTCAATAACTGCGTTTCTCCTTGGGGCACTGGGAACACATCTGGGCTCTGATGAGCAGTTTGAGGTTGGTAAGTTGAAGAGAGGGTCTGCTCATAGTAGGCAGGGCCAGACACATTGGGCATGGTTAGGTGGATGTCACCAGCATGTTCAGTGGAAACGGTTGAGGATCTCAGGGCAGAGGCAGAGGTGGATGCAAAACGAGCTCCACCTGTAGGCTGCAGCTACAAGAGGACAATAAAACAAAAGGATAAAGAGTTTGTGCAGAAAATGAAAGGACAGAAGATTTCAGAGTGAACAGTATGAGAAAGAGAAAGATTAGAGCAATGAGAAAGGGATGGGATGAGAACAAAAAGTGAGTCAGCATGGGCAGGAAACAGCACAGTCATCAACCGTTCATCTGCAGACACACGTCAATCATGCTGACTAATCAGAGGCTGAATTAGTGCATTTCCTGTAGCTGAAAGGCAAGCATCAAATCAGCCAATAATAAAACCACTCACAAAGCCATGCCCTTTATATACTGAACCCGACTGAACCCGACCATCATGCCCTCAGAAACAGATACACTGAGTCACAGACACAACCAATTCAAATCTAACACTACTGTGTCAGCAGGGCTTTAGGCAGAGTTGCGGTGTACATTCAGAATAAGATCATTGATTTCCAAACAAAGCAAGCATTCAGCAGTGACACATTTCTCCAAAAAAAAATAAAAAATCCCACTCGCTCATTAGGGAGTCTTCACAGGCAACAACACAGAAAATCTTCAATTAAAACCTCTAAACCACAAATGACTTTCCTTAAAGGAACACTCCACTTTTTTTGGAAAGTAGGCTCATTTTCCAACATCCCTAGAGTAATACGTAAGATGCGTTTTAACCGTTTTTGAATCCATTCAGCCGATCGCCGGTGGTCCTAAAATTAGCATAGCTTAGCATAAATCATTGAATCCGATTAGACCAGTTAGCGTCGCACTATAAAATGA
>JAUMHR010000062.1:8616540-8630883 GCA_032361145.1 Enteromius fasciolatus | reverse complement strand
GGGTTTTTCCCAGTCTTATGCACACCCCTACAAGTAAAGTGTTCGCAATATGGCAAAACAAACCTTTCAGTGAAAGTGGTAAACAATTTGAAACAATGACTCAAAATAAAGGATTAATGAGAATAACGAGAGTGGATAGTGAGAAAAAGGTTTTCTTTATTATTTGGCATTTGTTCAACAAATGTTTTTCATTATCATTTATAGGCATGTTTCCAGAAAGGATTCACCTTCATTAATACATGAATTGAATGCATTGTGAGTGAAAATCATACTAGTCCTGATATTTAGATAGTTTGAGTCTTCATAAAACGTTTTAGGTGAAATAAGCGTTTGAACTGTTTCTCCTTTTTGTTACACTTGAAATAAACCAAAAGATAAAAACAACAATCCATGCAAGGAGTTTATTGATGAGCAATCTGCTATAATATACAAAGAAGCTTCCTCTCAAACATTTCATTCACATTCACCCAATCTTCAAAGACACAAGTACTGAGGTGCACAGTAAATACTTCCCTTTCTGTAAAATATTCAAAAAAATAGCTCGTTTTGAATTTAAATATTGTTCAAAGCTTTTTTAGCAGGATAAAAATGTGCACGATGTAGTATAATGAATATATTTTTAATGTAGTACCAAATGCAATTGTATGCAAAACATTTTCCTGACCCCAGTTTCCATCTCTTATATCATGCAGAGAAGGCAAATCAATTCTAACCCAATACAAAATAATCATGTACAGTTTCTGTATGAAAATAGAAAAAGATATTAAATGCCATATACGTTATATGCAACAATATAATCATCCGTTTTTGAAAACATAATTGTACAAAATGGTAGAAACAATCAAGAACTACTTACAACAATTACTCGATTCTAACTTACAAAAATTGGGATGAATGCTTTGTCTTATGTTTTTTCTAACCGTCCACTGATGACAGAACATCTATCTGCATTAATTCATAGTTTATTATTATGCTTATGGGATATATTGATAATAATAACATTATGGTATTGCACTCTTTATGCATAACAATAACTATATTCAGAGTAAATGGATGCAATGTCTTTATTTTTTGTAGTTATTGTCCACTATTGCCAGTTTTTGGATGTGCTAAATACTAAATTTATTTTAGTGCATTTTGGACTGCATTTACAAAACGATGCAATGGATGTAACATTGAGGAACCGTGTCCACCTCAACTTTGCAAGTTGATTCATTACAGAAAGCAACCAAGCAATTACAATTAACAAGACTACATCCTGTAGATATACTCACAATATGAGTAAGTTTTGTCAGTAAGAATTGATATTGGACTTAAAAACGCAGAATACTTATGTATGTGCATAAAAAAAAACACATGTAGCACTTTCTGACATTTGTGCAACAAAAAGCACGCCACACGGCACGGTAAAGGAATCATTCATTGTCCAAGTAATTCAGGATTAATAGAGATATTCAGATATGATATATCCATAATGATTGTAAGCAAGCAAACAAACTCACAAGGTAAAATAAAAACACTTTTTTCGAATATATTTTCATCTGTACAGACTGTTGATAAAAATAAATACATTTTTCTTTTTTTGTTTGCATTTCGTGATGAGATGATACATTATCAGATTGCTACACTGAAAAGCTCCAACTGCATATGAGATATATAAAAAACTTGAGCGAAGGAAGTCATTTTAAAGCAATAACTATGGGAAGTGACTATTGAAGACACTGCAGTTAAGATTAAAGTCGCTAGAGCCCAAGACTTCACACAAAATATTCTTAAATCTTTGCCTCTGTGTTGCTTTCTTCTTAGCTGCCTCATTTGGGTAAAAGCAGCCTATTCCATCTGCAAAAAATATGATTTTATATTGCAGTTTTACCACAGTGACACGCATGGTTTCTCCTACCTGTAAAACAGATAATCACACTTTCCTTTTAACATTTCTTACAAAAATATTTCTCTGTGATTAAAAGCACAGTGTAACGTCACCGATTCAGCTGCTACCTCACCAGTCCGATTCATTGCTTTAATACATCAAGGCCTCTTTCCTTTCTCTCATTGGTAACACTGCAGAAAATGAGATGTGCAAGCTTTTGTGTCTTTCTTGTCGCTGTTGGTACAATGACACTGTGTTCTGTGAAAGTCCGACAGAACTCCAGCATTTGCTGGTGCAGAGAAACTTTAGAAAATTATTAAGTCTATACAGACTGATTTGTAGCTATTTCTGTAATGTCTGAGCTTAACTTGATTTACATTATACATTCATATCTCATTGATAAACAACTTAGCTACTTCATCCATCAACAGAAGTTCTGAAAATTAGTCTTAATTTGTGGCATGAAGTCCATCTGCCTGCTTATGAACTTCTGTGATTATGTATTAATAAACTGAGTCAATGCCTGCATCATGTCCAGTTTCAGATGAGTGTTTGTTTACATTGCGTATTCCAATGAGGTCAAAGAGTTTGCTTTGACAGTGTCCAAGATCAGACTCTCTCCACACGACTGGGGTCATACGCATCTGAAGACAAAGACAAATTATATTAGCCATTTTTAATTTAAAACCACAACAGCAGAATGGACCATCAATATAATGCCTAAAAGAAAAGCAGATTGTTAATATCAGTTTAGTCTAAATATAATATAATATTATTTGGATTGATTGTTTTGAGCCATTATTCTATGCTGATTTGTCATTGCCAATAAGCATGATACTGTAAATCAGACCACGCTTCCCTCTTGTGGTGAAGAAACTCATTGCTCATTACCCTCAAGCATTAAAAACAGAATGTGACCTCATAATGCATAAGTATATGCATGTAATGGTTTTCATATGTAATGGGAAAAAAATCCATACAGTACTTTCCCTAAAAGTTGATTATCTGTCCATTCTGTCTGTTTTACTGAAGGTGACCTCTATCAGGGCACTACATAGAGTAGACTGTATACTGCACATAATACCAATAGAAGACTGATAAACAATAGCTAATCTATATATACACTCCTGGACCAAAAAAAAGGGGCGGTGGAGGAAATTAGCAAGAGTTACAAAAATCCTGTTAGTAACTTATCACAGGATAGCCTTTCCCTTTGTTCTGTTCCTGACTACGGAAGTGTCAGTGTTACTCCATTTATATAATAATATGAATGGATTCAAAATCTGAATAGTACGTTGGTGCTTTAAGGGGTTCAAATCTACACTATGACCAGGACAAAACAAGCCTGATGGAATTCATGTCTTGTCTGTCTTTGCAATACCATCTGATTGTTCCTCTTTAGTTAGCAACTTTTCAATTGTGGGAACAAGCAATTCTGCAATATTCTTCTATACTCCAAAGGATCACTTGACTTTTCACAGTGAAGCAGCTCACCAGTGCTGAAAAGAGCTGAAAAGGCTCCCCACATATTGACTCACTGTGGTAGAGATGCCCTAATTACTATATTTCTTTTTGAGTGCACTTTTACTATACATGCAATCTGTAAGTCTAAAACATGGTTGGACTTCAGAGTACTGACCTGAAATGAACAGCTTGTCATCATCCTCAACTGCAGACATTGTATTGTCCATGCTGAATCCTTGTGGCAGAGTGATCTCTCTCTTTGCTACCATGCCAGTGCGGGGTTGTGGGACTGGACGTGCCAATGACTTTGGTGACTGCCTTGAACTTGCTACTAACACCTCTTCAGCTGAAACGTCCTCCTGAGCTTGTTCCTCTTTTTCTTGCATATAACTGGACATGTCTTTGTATTCTCTGACTGCATTCTCACTGTATTGCTTCTCTTCCACTAGTGTTTCATCCTCTTTAGCTGATTCTTTTAGTTCTCCTCCCTTTTCTTCTAAGCCTGTCTCTTTGGCCAGGGTGATCCTGGTGATAGTTCTCACTAATGACTGAGAGCTTTCTTCCTTTGCATAGACGGTGTACTCCAGGGATGCTTGATCATGTGTGGATGAGGGGGACAGAGGAGGTGGGCAGTATGCTTGCACTTCTGTTATCTCAGAATGAACTGTCTCCTTCCAGTCTCCCCCACCTACGCTAAGAGTCAATTCCTCATCCTCGGTCAGTGGAAGCGACAAACATAAGTTACTTGGAGGAAACTCTGGCAGCTCCAACACAGAGGAGACTCTCTGGCTATGCTTTTCAGCGCTAAGTAAATTTCCTCCAGACTCTGGATCACCTCCAAATCCTACCTCTGACATATCTTCATGACTTTCCATAGACCTGTCTGGCACTTCCTCATACTCTCTACTGACATTCTGTTTTTCCTCATTTAAGATCAACTCTTTGGTTTGTGTTGCCAATTCTAGAGCATCTGTGGCTTCCAAATTTCTTTCATCCACCTGGTCAACAACCAAGGCTTCAACTGGCACTTCAATGCCAAGTATTCTGGCGGCTCGTTGTTCAATAGATTCATTTTCAGGAATACCTTTGGCACACTGGACTTGGTACAGGTTACTAAGGTCTTCCATCTGCATACTATTGGCCTTCTCTTGACTCAGAAGTGTCTCAAGATGTTCATCTGCCAAGGTCTTTTCATTACTCCAGCTTAAATAATCTGAATAACAATTTTCTTCATCATCATCCTCATAATTAGCCTTAAACCTACAATGAAGACTCTTGATCACATGGACACGCGAGGACCTGGTAACGTCTGTGTTTTCTCTCCCAGCTTCCTTCTTGTTGAGACCTTTGGAGTTGAAGACATTATTATTGTTCAAGCTTTGAGTACCTTCAGCATACTCAGGACTGTGCCTGCTCAAATCTCCGCTACTGTCTGATGACGTAATCTGCAAAGTTTCACACATCTCAGAGTTGTCTGAGGGGCTGGTTAACATAGGTGACTCAGGACTCAAGCATGTAGGTGATCCAGAGGTCACAGTGTCTGGAATGGCAGTGTATACCGTTAAACCGACATCCTTAAGCAAGCACTCCTTTGGCACTGGGATATCCTGCCGATGTACTGCTGGATCAGTGCCCCCCCTCTGCAGAATCTCAAAGTTGACATAATTATCAGATTTGGTGACAGGTATCTCTTGTATCTGGCTATCCAAGTTCACCTTTGCCTTGGACAAGGAACTTTTTATACCTTTGTATTCGGGATGGCCTCTGTTCCCTGAATCAGTCATTACATTTAAGTTATTGCTTTTCATTTGCGCCTCTGTGACCTGCACTATATGTGACTGCTGGTCAGTTTCCTTCTTCGCGTGAGGTGGAGTGGTTTGCTGTATTGTATTATTGACTTCTCTGCTTGAGTCACTCAGCTCTAGAATACTCTTCAATGCCTCATCCAGCTCTTCTATATTCTGATCAACATTTGGATACTTCCCAGTATGATCTTGTATCTCTTTATTAAAAGACTCAAGCTCCCCGATAGCATCCCATTTACGTCTGTTCACTGGCTTTAGCAGAAACTGTCCAAAAACTTCTTGACCATCTGCTGTTTGGTTTGTCTTTCTCAGCAAAGGTTGTCGGTCTGGAGATGGTGGAATTGATGATGATTGGGGTAGAGTTGGACTCCTTATACTTGAGCCACTTCCAGTCCTAGTTCTGGAGAATGCACTGTTGCTGGAAGGGTTGAGATCCTTTTGGCCTATCATGGGATATCCGTAGTTGGCACTGCAGTTGGTTTCGCCTTCATTATCAGTGATTGTGTAAGGGGAGGAATGGTCATTTGTCGGAGGATGGGTATTTCTGGAAACTTCTGGAGAACCAGTCTGAGTTTCCTGGTTTCTGTACTGATCTCCAGGCCAGGATCCTACATTGAACAATTCATTGTCTTGGCTTGGATTAAGTGACCTTGTATCTACAATATCTTTCCTCAAAGGGGAACTTTTAATAGACGGGGAGCTGCTGGACTGTATTTGTTTCTCTTTGCTTGATGTTTTTAAAAGGTTTTGGTTGTCATGCTGCACTACTGTATTTTCTATTGAATTAGTCAATTTTTCATTGTTATTCGGGTCAGAGATACTTTTGTTAGCTTGCATACTAATAGGGACAGATACCAGGCAAAACATTGTCTCTTTGAGCTTCTTCTTTGAGTTTTTCTTGTTCTCAGACACAGTTTTTGCCTCAAATTTCTTTACTTGTGTCACTGTCTCAATCAAACCATGGTTTGAGTTCTGCTGCATTGTCATTTGAAGAGCAACTATATTCCCATGGGTAGCTGGATGCCTGTTGCAGTTTTGGTCAGGTATTGTGTTTAAACTTTCTGTCTCCTTCAACACTTCCTTGTGTATGCTGTCCTCATTAACAGAGTCACTAATATTGCTTTTACTCAGTTCAGTGCGGTCAAAAGATTTCTCTGTGAGAGGAAAGGCACTGTTGTTAGACTTCTCAGATAAGAGGCTGACCGGAATCTCATTTCTGATGTTTCTGATTTTGTCTGCATCCGTCAATGAGTTTCCATCTATCCCTGCTCCTGAAATGTGTCTGACACGAGGGTCGTCAAAGGGAATATACTGAACATTACCCATCCGTTCTTCACTGTAGCCTGGATACGCCTGTCTCCTGCAGGGCATACTTCTCCTTCCATCTCTGTAATGGTCTGGCCAAGCCATCCCAGTCTGCCTGATAAACCATTCCTGCACTTCAGTCATTGCAGAACCCTGCATATATGGGTCACCTCTATATTGGAGGTTACTCATAGAGATAGGATAAGTTCTGTGACCTCTATTAACTACAGGCTGCCTCCTGTACGATGGAGGAGGGATATAACCGGGGGGCTCCACGCCAGATCCAGCAAGTTCTTGTACGAAGTACTCTTGCCTTGAGAAGGGCAGTGGAGTCCTGTCTCTTGCACGAGGAGCAGGCTCCCCTGTGAGCATCTCTGCACTCCCACGCATCTGCTGGTGCACTTCATAAGATGGAGGTCTGAGAGGTCGACTGAATCTGGGTTTTGATAGTGGTGCTGACTGCGCTCCTGATCGGTCAGTCCACCTCTGCCTGTTCTCTACATCATTAAGATGCCGTCCATGAGGGTCTCGTGCATGGTGGCCATTTAACTTATAACCTCCATATGAATCTTGTCCAGCAGTTGGTATGCTAAAGTACTGGAGGCTTTCAGATTGCAAAGCCATTCTGGGAAGCGACTGGGACTTGTTTTTGGTTCTGGGTGGAACTGCTCCTTCTGCAGTTCGTGGCCTGCGTTGCTCTTGTGCCACCTCATTTTCAGATGGCTGACGGCTCATGCTTGTCATCGGGCGCCACTCCTCTGTTCCCAAACTTTGGTACTTCCTTTCAGCTGCAATTCTCCACTGGTGCAGAGCCATCTCTCTCTCTCTGGCACGTGCACTCTCTGCCCTTCGTTGTCTTTCACGGTTATGTTCCTCTGTGCTTAAGGCAGATTCTGGTCTCCGTTGCATGCCTTCTGGTTTGTTGGGAACCCCTCCTCCACTTCCACGTGGTTCCCTGAAGTCTGCATAATCCAAAAGCACACTAAAGTCCTGACCTCTTCTTCGCCAATAGGACACATCCTGCTCAGATCTAGGCTGAGAATGTGTTCCTCTGTGGGTCTCAAAAAACCTGCATTAAAACATACAGATGAAATTAAATAGAGGTCAGTTTTTATATTTGATAAGCCATACTTTAGCAGACACTGTCTTTTTGGCTTTGAGGATGTAGGATGAAGGATTTAATTTAGTTTTTAATAGTATATATTTTTAAGAGCACACTTACAATACAATACAATACTTGTATACAACAATTCTCATAATAGCATCTCATGTACATCACACAAACACTAAACTAAGAGGGGAAAGAGTATGCTGACTTTGTTGTCAACAAAGCAGAGCAACTCAAAGAGCCCAATAAATTGGGAGGCTTTAATGGTGCAAACAAACCAAGATGGATGAGCATTTTCACTTAACCAGCTTGACTAGCCTGAGTAGCTTGTGTGGTGCAAACCGTTAAGTCAGCACTGAAGGTCTGTTTTCTCATCCAATATCTTGGCAGCAGAGAGCATATGATCTGCATGTTAAACAATCCTGACCTGCACTCATGGAAGGATAGTCTAGCTTAGTAACAGTAACAGCAGAGGAGGTACTTCCTGCCCTGAACTGCTGAGTCTCAAACCATGTGACATGCAATTAATTTAAAGTGCAAAGATGCACTACAGCTTGATGGTATGCCAATAATAAATGTCAAAAGAAATTAGCATCTAATCTAATCTAATCTTATCTATCTATCTATGGCAAAAGGACATTATGACTTACTGATCGAAATACATAAAGAAAAAATGGCACTGTTCCTATGGAAAATCAAAGGGTTCTCATGTTACAAATTAATCTCTGAAGCTGCTCTGCGACAATATGGCGGGCAAATGCAGATATTCACATTTATATTCATCATGTTTTATTAATAATGGTGTTATGTAAGAGATTGTTATAGGGAATGGAATATTGATCTGACAAAAGGCTCATGGGACATGTAGTTTACTTCTGCCTCTGCCTGCAGAACTAAGCATGCTCAGTAGGGGGTGCTACGGACTTTCTGACAACATTTATGTCATGTCTTTCACAACGGTCCCGTGTGAAATGAGAGGAAATAAAAACCACACTGCAAAATCTACTAAACATAGTTAATGAATTCATCGGCTACAGGGGGAGAGAAGTAGGAGAGTGCAGGGAAATGAGTAAGACGGAGGAAACGGGAGTACATGAAAATGTAGGAAGTACAAAGATTTCAGAGGATGAGATGAGGATGAAAGAAAGTGCAAACAAAAAATAAGAAATGGAGAGAGAAAGGCGACAAGGGAGGAATGAAAAAGAGAGGAAAAACTGGGATCTGTCCTGGTGCGAAAGGGAAGTCCTTGACAGCTCCTACCTTTACGTAACACTCTTCATCATGTAAGACAGCTTAAACCTCAGATCAAAGGGACGAATGAAAAAGAAGGGAAGATAGCAGCAATACAAGAGTGCAGGGCAAAAAAACAACTCATCTGCACAACTCACCCACTGTCCGTGGTCAGGCTATCTTCAGGCAAACGACCATCTCCTAGGTTACCGTTGTCCACGTCTTGTGTCCTCTGCTTCCTGACCCTGTTCTCGGCGTCACCGGGGAATCCCCTGGCAGGAGCTTGTCTGATGCCTCCACCGCTGTAAACATGGTCCCCCTCATAGCCATTCACGCCGCTGTGTCCTTTACGCTTCTCAGCGATTTCACACCGGCTGTCGCTTCGCATCGGCAGACATTTCTCATAGGTTGCGGGGTGAGGGGAAGATGAAGGTGAGACAGGGACATTGTTGCTGTTCCTTTGAGGGACTTTGTATCCATGAGAGATGAGAAGGTCCTCCACGCTGTACATGGCTAAGTGGTGTGTTTCTGCTTTTAGTGGTGTGTGTGCGTGTCTGTGTGAGTGTCAGATGAATTCCGCTCCTAGTCCAGATGAGGCAAGCTCATGAACAGCTGCACAGGAGAGGCCATCACTGTGAAAGAAAACGGGACAGAGGGGAGGGAGAGAGAGAAAGAGAGAGAGAGGGAGACACAGATGAAGTTAAAATGATTCTCTCGCACAGTCTTTTTCATAAGAGGATTGCAGCTCACAGCCAAAACAAAACAAGAGAACCACGAGAGAAACGATTCCGGTCTGTCTATCCACTGACCCAGTCTTCTCTTCTCCCATCTGCCTTCTCTTCTCCTCTCTCCTCTGTTCTCCATCCAGAAAGGAAAATCTCTCCAGATGACTGACTACCTCACGCTCAGAAACTTCATATTACCTTGGTGTGGAATGTTGTGGAAAAAACTAAAGCCACAATCAACAAATAGTTGTTAAATAAAGACATTTTAATAAAACGGTAATTAGCAATGTCATTAATTAAAATATAAACCTAAGTAAATTCTAATGCATGATTATTTGAAGGATCTCCAAAGCAGTTTGTTTTGGATATTTGATTCTGTGTGAACTGTTGAATCTACATCTTGAAATCACTCACCCTTTGTCAGGTTAATAAAACGATTAAATAATGCCTTAATGAATATCTAAATGGAAAAAGTATGAAGTGCGTGTGAAGTGTAAGTGTTATGTTTTTGGTTAAGGTTGGAAATAATCAAGTACTGTACATTGCTAATTTCCAAATTACAATGATGATAATTCAGAGTCTCATAGACAATTTCATAGATCAGCATTAAATGCGAACATGCAACAGAATAAACAACCCAATGTCACTGCAATTCCTGTCTATTTTAAATTCATATTAATTAGCCACCTGTGAAAAATCATGCATATTTTACACCACGTAAAATATGTACGAATTGATGATGAGAAACCACACCAGTGAACACTGACAAGAACCATATATAGCATATTATAGCGAACAAAAAAACAAAACCTGCCTTGAAAAGACATGGAAATGTCTGAGCAAGAGTAAAGAAAGAGAGGTTACCTAACCTGCTCTGAACGCACACGCACAAGGACAAAACCAAACTGCCTGCAATCTCCCCCCATTATAAGTATTACAGTTATTTCTTTGATCTGTTAAGGGTAAAGTCCAAATTAAAGCTTAGACTTCCACAATACCTAAATATTCTCTACGCTCAGCAAGTTGTATGATTCTGTAATCTCCCTAAAACAAGCTAAACCAGAATCTTTTATGATTATTTTCATTATAAAAGTTTCAAATAAGCCTTATAATAGTTATTTGAATACCAAAAAGTGCATCAAAAGATTAGGTCAGGCTGGTAGGGTAACGCTCAGCTCTCTTCACAGAATGCCAGAATGCCAATATGATTTTCTCAAACCCATTAGTCCTGGAGGATTGAAGTGAAACAGGTAAAGAAAAATGAGTTGACAGCTTACATGTGAGAAGTCACGGGTTGAGATTTTGCTGATGGCATTGAACGTTCTCATGATGAAACAAACGCATAAACATTTTCATGCCGCTGAAAAGGGAAGAAGGAAATAAACCTGTCATGTCTGGTTTGATCTAAATGATGTTAGTCAGAAGTAGAAGGAAGCAGTTAGCAGAGGTATGTATGACTTTTCACACTTTCCAACCCAGATATACTCCAGACTGATCCACATTCACCATTAAAGGCCCTTGGAGACAACTTCCTCTCACAGCATCATCTAGCACACACAGAGGTCAAGAGAAGCACCAAAAATAATGCCAACTTTTTCCTTTTTTCTTTTCTCTAGCTCTTCGTGTCTCCTCTTGAACACTCACACAGACAAATTCAGCACAAACAAAAAATGAGAGAGGTATATTTCCCATCTGTACCGCCACAAGGAAAACCCTTAATGTGAGTTTTATCAGTGCCATCTGTTATCATTAGCTATGTCTTTCAGAAACGTCCAACTGCAAACACACACACATGCATATTTGAGCCCACAATTTAGGAAAAATCTGAACGTACTGCATATTAAGGTCCTACAGTAATATCTAAAAAAATGGATGGATAACATGATCATCAGGTTTTACATAAACTAGTTTGGTTCATGTCTGCTGATGTGCTGCTGTCATTAAAGTTGCTATCAAAACAAAATTCTAATTTACGGGATATTGCAGTGTTTATCATAAATAATTTATTTGTGCACATCATTATTTTTAAATGTGTCATCGTAATTGTGTCATCTTTAATTAAAAACTTCCCCTTGCCCCTGCAGTAACATCTCCAGCAATCTGCATTTACGTCACAACAGGAAAGGTAATTGCAATTTCCGCTGCTTGCAAAAAAAGAGGACAACTAACAGCTAAAATATTTTACAATTCATTCTGAGTGTTCAAATTCAATTCTACATTACTATTTACTCAAGTTATTTGATAACGGGTAAAAAAAAATGTGGGTCTCAGTCATGTCATAGCAACGTGACAAAATTCAAAAGCTTGGGCAAAAAGTGGAAACGATTCAAGCCAGGTCCATGGAGACTTTAAATGGCATAGAAATGTCTGCCCGCCTCAGAGCGCAGCTGAAGTTTTAGCGATGACAAACTGCCTCTTAGAGTAAATTCATAAAATTGGAGATACGTGATCTAGACTACTTTGCTTTTTTTATTAATGACCTGCTTTATAGCTAACACATGTCGCAAGCTAAAAATGAACAATCGCAAGGCAGACGAGTGATGTCATAACGTTTCCAGAGCCAAAACGCCACAATAACAGTGAATCATCTGATTCAACTCGGATATCAAGAGCTTTAGATTTCCAGCAATAAATGCTGAGGACCACCTCTTTGTGCTATCCGCTTCCTGAAAGATCCGTTATTCGCAGCTAAAAGCTAAAGATATATAACCCAACGGCGTTGGGCCTCTTACCTCAGACGAGACTGAACTCTTTTCCTCTTTAGACTGTAAGGTATGCCTGTGGAGCCAGCACTGCCTTCCCTCATAAATGAATCACACATTTTTAGATCTGGCCCGCCTCGCGCCCCCCTCACCAGCAGGCCTGCGGAGCCCAGAGCTTCCGCCATGACAGTTTGGTGTCAACTCTTTATTCTTAGACTTAGTCAGATTTGTGGTATGTGTTTGTGAAAGAAAAAAAGGGCCTAGTGAAAACACACCACATATTTTCACTCAGTTTTCTTTTTAAAAAGTTATTGTGCAACGTGTAAAAGTGAAATGCAGGAGGAATGTCATTTCACAGGCGGAGCGACTCATTACATTTTGCTGAAGGATTACAAAGACAACATTTAGTTTTCTTTCAAATAACGTGAACCAGTGCATCATAATGAACCAATGAATCATAGTGCATAATAAGAGGTGCATGCATTAGAGAGTAAATAAGGTCAGTTTTGATTTTATGTTAACAGAACAACTGCGACGAAGCTCATGATGAACGACCTGCCATAAACATGAACGTAATGGCCAATGCAATATAAGCCACTGTACAATGACACGACATCATCTCTTTCAATGAGACAAATGCAAACAGGGATTCTGGGTGTCCATGGTCAATCAAAAAAAAAGTTTCATAACAAACAATACAATGTCCACTCTGTCCTATAAAAAGTGAGCCTCACCCATTGTTCAGTCCATCCCCATGGAACTCCTACGCTGTTCCTTAACAGGCACGTGTTCACACTTGTACAACAGGCTCTTCATCGTAAACAATGTGACATCACCACTGTTGACCTCTGCTTCCTGAGGATGTGCACATTTCAAAGGAATGGGGCGTAGGGATTGAATAAGCCTGTCAACCAGACACTGATACTAAGAGGACAGAGCCAAAACAGAGGGAAAGGCTTTTGGTATCTAAATATCATCATTATGTCAGTCATAACTCATAGGCCTTCTGAATTTTAATTTGGTTTTAAACAAGCAGCTTGGCAAACATCTACATGGTTTGTCCCCATCTCCGGTTCACCCATACATTTATTCTCTTAGTGCCTTTTGCATAAATTGTATACATTTTTAGTAATCTCCGTTCTATGCTACAGTATTTAATCCAATATATAAGATTATATAATCTTACAGGCTACGCATAGTATGAGAGGGAAACGTATATCTCTGAAGTGGGTTTCCTCTAGAGTAGACATATTTTTAGAGTTGAAATATAATAAGTAATACACTGTATGAAAATGTGCTCGTTCTTTATATTTATAATTAATATACCTCCAGTTTCACAGACAATGCATAAACTCAGTCCTAGACTAAAATGTAAGTTTGAGCTGTTTCAACTGAAATAACTTAAAATAATCTTAAAATATATCAGTGCCTTTTGTTTTGTCTCGAGATGCCCCCCAGTGATGTTTTTTTTTTCCTAAGCATGTTTACAAAAATGACTTAAACGTTCTAATTGAACTATGGTCTAATCCTGGCTTGGTCTAAGCCCTGTCTGTGGAACCGAGCCATAAAGCACACTATCATCTAAAAGGAACTAATACTTTCACTCAGCAACAAGAATATTTTAAATTGATAATAAATGACAATAAAGACTTTTACATTCATTACATTGCAATCTATTTCAGATAAATTATGTTCTTCTGAGCCAAACCAAACCTACAAATGAGCAGCAACTGATTTGTGACGGATCATGCGACACTGGAGTAACGGCTCCTGAAAAATCAGTTTTGCATCACTGGAATAAATTATAAATAAACGCAGCTTTCTAAACCGCTAAAAAAGCAGTACATTACCCAGACTTTTAACTGGTAGTGTAACAATACGGAAGAAAAAACAAGCAGTTTGTCATACAGCAGTCAAAAATAATTTTAGCACCACAATACTGATTTTAAAAGTATGTTTTAAGAGCGGCGCAGAAGATCATGCAGATGTACTGTGAACGTGAATAATAGAGGAAGAGAAGAAAGATGCATTAAAAGTCAATTTAGTGTTTACTAATGATGTCAGTGCTTTTGGAGGTTTTCTGAAGTGTGCGATGGTCATAGCTGCCGTCAAATTATTCATGCCTCTATTTTTA
>JAUMHR010000062.1:8585508-8597498 GCA_032361145.1 Enteromius fasciolatus | reverse complement strand
CATGGACATCTTGGATGACATGGGGGTGAGTAAATTATCAGCAAAAGTTTTTTTTAAAAGTGAACTTCTCCTTTAAGTGCAAGTAGCTGTGTAACAGACTCGGTCTGTAACATATGTGTAACAGTAGCTGCTTGTATCTACATAATTAAAAACTGTAATTACAGGCTGTTCCACAACTTAGTTACAGGAATAGTTTTTTTCATTTAAGTACAATGGCTACTACTAACTACCTAATTAGGTAATTACTCTTTATTATGACACCTTAAAATAAAGCCTTACAAAGTCTCTTATGCTCACCAAAGCTACTCACTCAATCAAAAATTGGTTATTGTTATTAATATTGAAAACATTTTTGTGCAGTCTGATTTCTTCTTTTTTAAGGATTCTCTGATGAATAGAAAGATCTCAGGCATTTATCTGAAATATGTCTTTACTGTCACGTTTGAACAATTTAATGAATCTTTGCTGCCCAAAAGTGTTAATTTCCTTTAAAAAGACCTCTCTGACACTAAACTTTTGAATGGTGTGTTCACATGCATCACAGACGCTCTGAATGTGGTCCTTCAATGTGGAGTGCAGCTGTAAATTTCCATCTTGGAAGCTAGAAACAGAAAATAGCAAGGCCATGGGTGCGTGGAAAATAACATGGCATGAAACATTCTAGACAAACCTTATATAAATTCATATCTAACTCAAACTATCACTATAGCTGACAAGAAAATTTACAGTAAGCAAACAAGGCATTTCTGCACAAAAAGCAGTGCTTATAAAAGGCAGAGCAGCGATAACATGAGCAGTGTTGATTCGATATTCAACCACACGCAAGAGAAAACTAACTCAAATTCAGTATGCAAATATTGTGATGAAATTTTGGCTGACTTGAGTATAGAATATTCTATTGAACGTTTAAAATTTAACCTTAAAGGGACAGTGTACCAACCCCTCCCCCCCAAAAAAATATAAAATAATGAAAAATCTCATTTCCTCAAAACCATATCATTTCTTTCAAATATATTTTGAGAAATCTTTCAGTATTTTGTTATCTATATAACGAATAATGGCAAATGTACTGTTTGATTCCCAGCAATCTTTACAAAGAGAGTCATACTTGTTTGGAACAATGTAAGAGGAAACAAGACTAAATTTTCATTTTAAGGTGAACTATCACTTTAAATACATTAATAAACAATGAATTCGAGGCCGAGTTGTTATAAGGGATGTTAAGGCTAATTCAGACTGAAAGAACTGCAAAAGTGTAGGTTTAATGAATAATTTTAGAAATGATTATATTTTAATTTAATAGAAACCTCTAACCACAGCGGCTGAAGAATATCTATACCACTCTGCCTTGCAAGTATGGTTAAAATAGATTGCATACATCAACAGCACTGATGCAACTAAAACTGAAAATAACTTTGGAAAAACAATACAATTGACAGTTATATGAACAAATGCTTTCCGTCCCGGACCTGAGGTCATTAGGAGCTCTAGAGAGCTGTTCACTTTACTGGACCTGAGATTAATCAGAGCCATGGGGTTCTGGCTGCTCTGGATATCCTCACCAGCCAAATGAGAAAAAATCTCTTTCATACTTTCTTATTTCCACAGCACACGCCTATGTTTTGATTTCTTGGCCATGAGAGTGAGCTGTCTTAAAAACAGATTTATAATGGAACGATACCAGGACATTTTTGTTTAACATGCATGTTGGACATGCATGTTTAATTCATGCGGTTTCTTGAAGACTGTGGAATAGTAATCTAATCACTGTCATCGCTGTTATGTTAAAATACTTATTCATCTGTAAGTCATATACAACTGATAATTCATTAATTAATGATCTAGTAATTAAATTCCAGTAAGTAAATAATTATGCAGCAGAGCAAAATACAGCATTTATTACTCACCATGCCTAAAACAACAGTTAATATAATTAAGGCTCTGTTGTTATTAACAAGACTGCTTGTCTGTATAAAAGCAGCTGATATTAATTGCTTTCTGTATTAATTTTTGCAAACAATGATTATGACTCAAGTAAAAAGAATAAGAAAAAGCAACATGAAGGCACACTCTCAGTCCCTCAGTCTCACATACTGGTACTTTCTACTTAAAAGCCTTTTCCAAAGACTAGTAGTCATTACCAGAGAGAAATGTAATTTTATTTTTTTTTGATGCATTTCAATGGGGTTGAGAAAAGAAGGGAGACCCAGTTACGTCTGCAGTATCGTGCAAATCAAAGCCCCCTGTAATTATTATTTTAACTCTCAGGGATTTTCCTCTCCCTCCTCAGTATCTACTGAAACACGACTCTCAAACTCAAAAGCTGACCAAAACTCCTTTCTTTCATCATATATGCTCAGCTCTGTCTTTCTGTTTAAAGGCAGATATTTCGCCTGGAGGAGCCTGAGTAAACTAACTCTAAAGGGGACAGTGAAAAGTCCCTTGTTTGCACAGAGACAGACCGAAATTCACCCAAAAATCCAAATTCTGTCATTTACTGAAACTTGTCCAAATGATTTACTTTCTTCTCTGCATTACATAATGTTTTTTTGATGAATATCCTGGCTTGTTATATTATAATGAAAGTGATGAAAGTGAATAGGAATTTGGGTCTGTAAAGCCCCAAAACGACAAAAAAAAAAAAAAATCTACAGAAATGTATCAGAATTTCATGCGATTTCCTCATTCAAAACTCACTGAAAGACCACTGAACAAAAGCTGGATAGACTGATTTAAAACTTTTAATTCGTAACACCTTCAAAGCAAAATGTACAGTGAAAACTTTCAGTTTTATCCAAAACAGATGAAAATAAACATGGCAACATGTATTAAAATTGTTGTACAATTTAATGTCTGATGAGAGGCACTAAAAGGTTAATGCTTTAATCACACTTGAACATAACACACCACCTACATTAAACCTAACTGAAAACGTTGACAAAAGCAAGAAGCTTGCTTCCACAACTCTTTTATCATGACATGTTTCAGGGGACTTGTACCCAAGCACTTGACATCACAAGTGCAATTCATTATCAGGTGTGCTACCAAGCAAGTTTACTACATTAAAAATCCAAACATTTGGAGCGGATTATGTGATACAAACATATTAGTTTACAATTCCTGCTCTATTGTAAAAGTGTTTTAATATCCATAATAGGTCATAATATCCTGTATAATGAAGGGTGTAAAAACATTTGGTAACACTTTAGAATAACACTTATTCACTATTAACTAAGACTTACCTCAATAAATTGTTAATTTCCTGCTTATTAAGTTGCAATAGTTGTTAAGTTTAGGTGTTGGGTAGAATTAGGGATTTAAGGTCATGTAGAATAAAGCATTAATATGTGCTTAATTAGCACTAATAAGTGGCAAATATTCTAGTAATATGCATGCTAATAAGCAACTAATAGGTGTCAACGTAAATAAAGTTTTTATTAATTGATAATCTGATAAAATGTCACGGCAGACACTTTTTCCCCTAACAAGCCTAGTTTAGGTTAGTAACGCCATGAGTGATTTTTTTCAGTTAAAACATTAATCTAGAAATAACATTTTTGACAGCATAATCATGTCAGTTGAGACCACACCAGTCTGTCTGACCTCCACCTCCTATAGGGAATTATAACAGCACTTTAGATGTGATATTATTAGTGCTGTCTGCCACCTCAACTCACTTCCTGTGGATGTCTAGACTTCACTTTCTGCACTGATTTATTCCACAGAGACTATTATAAACGGCCTGTAGTTTGGAAACAGCATGTACTGTAACAGCCTGACCTTGCAATTATTAGAAAAGCTAAAAGGTCACCTCAGGTTCAATGCAACGTGAAATCTGATTGTTCTTGATGCATAGAATTGGGATGAACTTACAAAATCATCATTCCCTCGTTTCACCCTCATCACTTCTCCACAAGCTGCTATCTTGTTCCATTTCACCTTCTCCTCCTTTCTAAATCACTCAATAACCTCCCCTTTTCCCTGTCATTTCCCAATCTCGTTTTCCATACCGTTTTGATGACCTTTCCGGCACTTTCATTTGATGGCCACTCACTAAACATCCCAGCAAAAGGGGCCATACCGCTGGTGGCCCCACACCTCCATCTCTCCCTCTGTTCTATCAACGTACGTGCAGATTGGAGGGAGGGTGGAAAATTCCTGAGCTGTAAGCTAGCTTCACTTCTGGGCTCCCTCCCTCCCAAATTAAAGGCATGTGTGGAATCTCGAGCAAAGGCTCTGACAGCAAGGAAAGATGGGAATGGGGGAATGGGGAAAAGGGGAAAGGGAATTAGATGATCCTCGAGAGTGTGAATGACCAAAAAAAAACAAAACGGATTCACAAAAATAGGAGTTAAAAGCAGATGAGAGTAAGCAAGGCACGATTTTCTCTAAGGATGTAATGCACCGAGGATGAAAGAGAATAGCAGAGATGGTTTAAAGGAGAGAAAGGGGAGAGTGAAGGGTGGAGCTGCTCCCTCGGGACGGAGCAGCACATGTGCTTCCTATCCAGCGCTCAATGTGTATCTCTCCTTTGCTCATTTGTACAGCCCTCTCTTTCTCTCTCACTCACTGCTGAAGTGGGAGGAAGAAAGGATGTTCGAAAGTCTTTAGCACAAATGCGACTAGACCAAATGTCAGTTTCATAAAAAGAAAAAAAAAAACTGTCCAGCTCGACGTGCCTCACCAGAGGGGGAATTAGAACAGGGGGTTACGTACTGTAGGATCGCCCCACCCAAACCCACCCTCTTCCTCGTCATTCCCCCCTTAAATAAATATAGATGAAGGGAGATACACATCTCACTGTTCCTCCTCTGGAGACAAATTGCTGTACTAGCAGACAGATAATTGACATTTCACAAAGGACTGTGCATATACAGTCGGTGGGCCAAGTGGGTGAAAATGCACCTAATCTGCTTTCTTTTCTAAACAAACAAAACATTTTAAGGTTACACTTTATTGTGATAGTCCACTTTAGACATTCTACTTACTAGGGTTGGGTCGATAGACGATGCCGAAAGACATCATGATGCCGCAGCAGCAACCAGCTCGCAAAAAAACACTTAGGCCCGGTTTCACAAAAGGTGCTTAGCTTAAGCCAGGACTAGGCATTAGTTAAGTTAAGATATTTAAGCAACTTTTACAAAAATGCCTTATAAGAAAATACTGCAGTGTGCATCTTAACACAGAACAATGACACTGTTTTAAGATATGTCAGAGCAAGATATTTTCATCTGAGACAGCTCAAACATGCAATTTAGTCTGGGACTAGCTTAAACCTTGTCTGTGAAACTGGGGGTTAGTCTATGGCGGCAAATCTATGCTATTAATAACCAAGTGCACCACTGATGCTGGCGAGCATCATGCGAAGAAACGGGGCCCGTGAGCTCATTTCAAACCCTCGCGCACGCTTGATATGTCATCTGTGGGCAATTCAAGCACTCGCACGTGATCACTCCTGCGCTCAATCTTCTTTCAACTGCTCGCACGAACAGTGTTATTTTTGTCAGTCGTGGGGTGGGGCTTGGTGTTTTAGTTATAACTAAGCAACCCCCACCCCCCGGCCGCCTACGATGATGATGCCATCGTCCATTGCAATGTTTTACATTAGACATCGTACAATGCCAAATTGGTAGACATCGGCCAACCCTACTTCTTAGGCTACTGTAACTTTGTAACTACATGTCAACTAATTCTCATTAATTTGCAATTCCATGTCTAGTAACTTCAAGAGTAGACTGTTAGGGTAGGTTTACGTTTAGTAAAATGTTTGTTGTGGACCCATCAAAATAAAGTGTTAGAAGATAGACAGTTTGCTATTGCTCTAATGACTGCTATGTAGTTGCAAAGTTACTTACTGTTAGTAGAATGCCTAAAGTGGACTATCAGAATAAAGTGTTACTCACTTCAATACAGCTGCGTCATTATGTCAAATCATAATCAGCATGATTATTTTGGTCAATACTGATATCAAGATTAAAATAAATGCAAACATTTATCAGTGGCATACATTAAAATTACATAAACATGAAATAAAAATGATAATAAAAGTTATATACACACACACTAAATAAATTATAACATTTGACATTTTCAAACCAACATCACCGTTGCGGTTACGATATCCAGCTCATTGTTTCCACCAGGGGGCACTCCAGCCAGATCTGTGCTCTGGCTCATGAACTACATTACCCAGCATGCTGCATCCCTGGGACTAATCACACACACCTGCACCTCATTCACACACACACACCTGCACCTCATCACCACACCCACATACTGATTACACACGCACATAAAATCCACGACCAAACAACCACTCACCACAAAGTCTTGATTTGCTCTGGCTATCATTTCCAAGCGTTCCTTCCCGTGTTTGTTTTTCCTGTTGTTACCTTGGACTGTTCATCTTGATCTTTACTGTTTGCTGCCCGCCCTAAAATCTGCCTGTATACCTCGACCTTGATTCTGTCCTGTCCCTGATGCTGTTTGCCGGTGTTTGACCCTTTCTGTCGACCCTAAATAAAGAAACTGCAAATGGATCTGCACGTCTCCGACTCCTTTGTTTGTCTGGAATGTGATAGTCGTTGGAAGCCAAAATTGTAAACTTGTCCAAATAAAAACTGATAGCACAACCTTATGCATTACAAGTGACATGCAGTGAAAATTGAAATAAAATAAGCTTATTTCTTAAAATCCCGCGTGTCCTCCTTTCTCTTTAATGACAGCAGCACTCGAGCTGACATGGACTGATGATCACGTTATCCAGCATGATTTAAGAATGTTAGCATCTTTTGCTCCAATGAAAGTGACATCTGACCTTTAATATACTGGAGTTTACACGGTTGATGCCACATATTTCCTTAGTGACCTAGAAATAATGCAGAATCCCATTTCTTTTTAATTATTAACTATTATGGGGGTGGAGGGGGAGGGGTGTAATGTCCTCCGACTTTTCATTAGAGCTGCTCTAACATACCGTGTGCATACACAGCCTTACTTTAAGCTTGCGTGCGAGCTTCTTAACACCATTTTTTTCTATAAATTTAGTGAATTATCATCAATATTCTTCCCCGAAATCCCTTAGGAACCAGACCAGTGAGTAACACTACTGACGCTCTCCATTTGTGGCACTTTATGAACGCACTTTAAGAATCTTCTAGACAACAAGTGAGCTTTAGTCATCTATAAACGTCACAACCACTAGGCACCGAGGAAGAACACCAGTAATTAGCGTGTTTAGCTGCGGGTTTACAAACAAGACGAACATCACAAGAGCCCAGAGAAATCAAAAACCTTTAAATGGCAACATCATCATGTACACTCAGCGATTCTGGCCACTGGGCCCATGGCTGCTTATTTATGCAATCATTGCTGTTATCTCTTATCTAACAATAAAAATAGCACGCTTGCTTCAGTGGATTTATTTCTAAGGAACTGTTAATAATTCTGTTATTTTTGCTCCACTGAATGATAGAGGAGGAATTTAGGACACATCACTCCACGAATTTCCCAACCATTTCCTTGGACAGGTGACCTCTGTTAGAGGTGAACTAAAAACGGCCCGAGGGAGAGGACGCAGAGACCAGCTCATCACCACGAAACAACAGCTCAACTAATGCCAGACCTCAGGATGCACGTGTAGAGCATGTGCCGTGTGACCTTGCACAGGTCAGCAACATAGCCTTAAGTAGGCGCCCTTTGAACTTCGACCTTTTAAAGGCATAAAGATTTGACATCAGAGCGTTTGTTTATCTAATCAGGTCACTGAACATTCTTGTAGTTGTCAAGACCTCTCAATTGGATCCCGAGTTCATTTCCTTTCCTGTTTATTTCCTAAACTGAAAACAAAATTGAGATGAATGTGTTTTCACTCACTGCTCCTTATGTTGGTCTTTCTATTTTAGTCCCATGCTGACAGCATCAAAGATGTTACTGTCCATATGACATCAGCAAATGGGTTTTTTATTGCAACCATGCCAGACATCATTACCCCTTAACATCCTCTTATTATAAATGAACTGACCTGTTTACATGTGTAAATTCAGGCTGAATCGAGTTGTAGTATTTGTTTCAGCTGAGAATGCAACACGCATATAAAAACAACTTCAGAGCTAGTATTTAAAAGAGGACAGTTTGATGTGCACAGAAATGCCAAACAACCACACACAAAGTTTCTGAGGACAAAGAGAATGCTGGGTCTTTACATAGGGGTGGTGGGATAATAGGGAGAATCCCTAACAAAGGCCATTTTGACAGAGCGAGCTTTGTCTGTGTCGGCCCACAAATTCATCCACTCCAAATGAACTCGACAAAAATAATGGGACTTTAAAGACTGCTGGCCCTTGAAAAACAAAGCTGTTCAGCACATGATGTTGACCTTTTGTTATTTATCCTAAACTGCTTAAAACCCACCCCAGTAATAAAAATAAAGTTTCTAATGCGCTGAAAGATATCATTCCAAAGCTCACTTTTAGGCCTTTTATTATATTTATATCATGATGTTGACAATTTATAGGAAAGGGGCAGTGTTTATTTGTACTAGCAATACTATTATCAACATGGCGTGTTTTAGCGCTACTCAAATTGCACACATGCAAATCTAATAAGAGGGCGTTCACACAAAACACATTTTGCGTTCCACTTCACTACTTTTCCTTTTTTTTCTATGAAAACATGCAATAGATGGATGTCTGTTAGATCACCACACGCACATTATGCAGCATATGACATGAATCCAGTTCAGGTGCTGCATCCTTGAAAATCTGCAAAGGCCACGTTTTCGTCGAGCTGCTGTGGTGCATTTAGTTTTGGAATGCAGACTTCAAAAGATGCAGCATCTGAATTGGGACACAGCAGAGGTTCCAAACATGCAACTTTAAATGTGCCTCTAGTGTGTGTGTGTGTGTGTGTGTGTGTGTTTTCCCACCATACACTATAAAAAAATAAGAGTATTTTTAACTGTGAAATCTTGTGGTGCTATGAAAAAAAACCCTGTTAATAGGTAATAACAGTAAATTCCCGTACTATATCAACAGAAAAACTGTAAAACAGCTAACCAGACATTTCACATAATTCTACATTAAAATGCTGTTAATTGTACAGTTTTTAAAGTAAATAGAAAAATTCAATGTATAATTTACAGTAGAATACTGTAAAATAGTTTTTCCAGAATTCCCTGCGTGACACTCCACATTTGAAAGCATTTCACTTAAATAATCATGTTTTCTTAGTTTTTGTTATCAGTACAGTACATTTGGGCTTTAAGTTACATTTTCTGTTATTTATTTAATGTTTATTGCATTATTTCAGTGTAGTTTGTTAATATGATGGTGTTTTGTGTTTGCATGAATGACTGAATGTGCACCTTCTGTATCAAGGCTGTCCAAACTCGGTCCTGGAGGGCCGGTGTCCTGCAGAGTTTAGCCCAAACTTGCCTCAACACACCTGCAAAGAAGCTTCTAGCATGCCAAGTAAGAGCTTGATTAGCTGCTTTAGGTGCGTTTCATTAAATTTGGAACTAAACTCTGCTGAACATAGCCCTCCAGGACTGAGTTTTATATATTAGAATATATCTTCTGCTTGTTGCGAAGCTACTTGTGATGGGCTTTGATTCTTAAATAACAGTGTGCTGTTGAATTTGTTTTGGTTGCAAATTAGTTTTATACTGTAAAATTTACAGGTTTTGTTCATAATTGTGTTTACAGCTTTTCTGTATTTTTAAGAAAATTATTCTGGCAACCACAGCTGCCAAAATGTAAATTTAAATATTTAATAAAAACAACAGTAGTTTTTAAAAATCATTCTTTAAAGATAATCATTCTATTTTAAAGGTGTATTACCGCATTCTGACAAGTGTAGGTTAAAAGTAAAAAACAAAACAAAAAAAAACTCTAACTTATAAGATTTCATGTATAATTACAGTAATTCTGAAAAAAAATAAAAAAAAAAATAAAAAAAAGGTTTATCTAAAAAAAAAAAAAATGTCTTTTTTTTTTTTACAGACATTTTCTCTGCGGCCAGAAAAGTACAGTTTTTTTTTTTTACAGTGTAGTGTCTTACATTTAGAAACATTTAGATTACTTAGATTTTTTTATTTTTTTTTAAAAGAAAAAGAGTGTTGTAACGCTCTAAAGTCCAATTTATTTTAGTAAATCAACTGGTTAGTTCATGCAAATAAATGTATTTTTTCATGAGCGGTTTGATTTCCATTTCCGGTTTGACTTTTTAAACAAACGGATTCAGTAAAGTTATTCACACAGAAAAAGGCCCTTTAGAAGTTCCCGCCAGACATTATATTACATATTTTTTGGTTATAAACATTGATAATCATCATGGTTTATTGTCTTTTTTATCTGCCTGATTATGTGTATAATGCTGTCACATTACAATAATTCTGGCTACCGTTTAATTTTTTGTTCATTACCCATTTTCAGTAGTTCAGTCAATCTTCTGACCTGAGCTTTCCAGTACTATGAGGTCATCTCATCTCCTTTCACTCCAATCTATCCACCATTCACCAAGAATCGCGTTAACAGATAACCTAGTTACTGCCTTGCCAAATATAGACTAATTCAGAGTCTCTCTTAAGACTGAAATTTAATTTCAAACTGACATCAGTTCATTTCCTACAACACAGTGCCACTCCTGTTGAGCTGTATGACAGGATGTGCTTTAACTACAGAAACTGAGCCACTAACGCAGAAAAACATTCTTGGATTCATATTGCAAAAATAATTAAATAATCCATAGCCATATCCTAAATAAAATGATTAATTATAAAGATTATTGTCAATGCTGCTCCTATTAATGCATACAAATGTTTTAATATCAGATAATCCCTTGTTAGACACAAATGACTACCCACATAAACTCACACACCTAAAGAGGAATCGTAAAAAGAGGAGAGTGGGAGGAAAACGTCCCTATAGTTCTCCAAGTGTGAGGTGAAGATGTTTGAAAGAGGAAAAGTGGAATGGGATCCTGCTGTTGTGTTTTTTAGTAATGAAATAGGAGAGCTGCTGCTTCTCTCTAATAGTTTTAGCAGAGACAGATCATAGAGTTGATGGTTCCAGGAATGGATGTCATTACATATGGATTCACCACCACTGATGGAACACAATATTCATGGAAAGGCTCATGCTGATGCCCAAGAGTGTTTGGGAAAGGGAAGGGAGAGGGAATAAAATTCTAATTTAAACTAACAGATAGCAATCAAATGCCCAAGTAATCAATTTCATGCATGTGGTTCTAGTTTTCACGGTGTAATCAGACACACATACAGTGAGAAAAACAAGTGACTAAAAACAATTGGTCTCAGGGCTGAATAATAAAACAACTTCTATTTTCCAAGTCCCTCTTTTCTATCATGAAGACACCTCTCAACAAGTGGCCACAGATACAGTCTGGCCAGCACTCTGGATCTAGCAAACTCTGAACTCAGCATAATATCTCGTCTATTACTCATCCAGAACAGTTGCAGCTGCGTACAGCCATGGAGGAAAAGGCCATGGGACTAATCCTGACCTTAATGAATTGACACTTTAGTTGTTTGATTTCAGCGACAATTAAGAGCTTTAAAGACAAATCAACAACAGCAGTAATCACAGCACATATGGGATTCTCAAAGCAAAGCTGTTTTCCCCTTTGTGCAGGAAGCACATGCAAAGTTTGAGTGTGAAATCCAAAAACTCAAGTAGTTTACACTAGGAAAACAAGAATTACATTAAACCCAACAATGAATTTCAAGCTAACCAATAAATAGCCAATGCAATGTATATTAATGTACAGTAGGTATACATTATAATGTATAATATACATTAATGTATATAAAACAAATATATGAGAGACCATAGAAGGTACAACAAAAATAAAATCCATATTAAATATTTTGTATAACATAATAATATAATATTAAAATTAGGGCCGGGACTTTAACGCGTTAATTTAGATTAATTAATTACACAAAAAATAACGCGTTAAATTTTTTAACG
>JAUMHR010000062.1:8552603-8573529 GCA_032361145.1 Enteromius fasciolatus | reverse complement strand
AATAAAATTTAATAATATTAAATATATGTATTTTTTGTTCCGGTTTTGTTTTGTTCTGTGTTCATACATCCTCCATCACATAAATGTCAGTTTCTCCCTTTATAATGTACACTGTACAGAAGCCAGTGCAACAAAAACTGATGAGTAGGTTGCTTGTGCATTAATAATTTTCACGTTTTAAAAGGAAGCATAAGAGTGACCTTTGTTTTGGGGAAGTGTAAATGAGAGTGAGAAACCAAACCCTTAAAGCCCACAGAACAATAATTTTAAAAGTCCTCCTATGGAACTTATATGGAGGTTAACTATTACTTACTTTCTCAGCTGAAAAAAAATGCAGTTTAAACATATTTAAGTGATGCGTTATTCAGCTGACATTACCTGTTATTGGCAGTGAGATCACACTGAAAGCCAGAGGGTTGGTGAGCAAAGCGGACAAGAGGACATCGAGCTTGGAGAATGTTCTGTACTCCCACACATCCAGGGCCGAACTGGTCTACACATTTCCCAATGACTGACAGGATACTCTGGGTCACAGATCGCTCTGATGCTCCTCTCTTCACCTGGTACTCCAGAGACAGTCCTGAGCCCTGTTTTAAAAATTACTGCACAGTCAATATACAAAATATAACTGCTATTGTTCTAACCTTAATTTTAGAAATGTAATGCATATTTTTAATATATGTTAAAATACATTTTTAATACAATGACAGCCATTACCCTCCAAAACCAGAGGGGAAATAGCACTTTAAAAGCATCTAATTTTTGTTCTATGGAATTAAAAAACATTAATAATAATAATAGATAACAAAACAAAAGGTATTTTGGTAAATGCCTCAGTGGTCTTAGCCCATACAACGAAAAAAAACAAAACAGGTTGGTTAAAAATTAAGAGTTTATTTGCAAAAACGGATAATAGACCAAAAATCATGTTTTTTATTGTTGCATGTTTAAACGAGACGTTTTAGGGGGTGTGGACAAGTCCTAACTTTTATAAAGAATATCTCTTTGGTTTTGAAACTTGCAACTTTAGGGCTCTTGCAGCTTATAACATTCCAAAGAGAAAGGACATTTTTTAATCGCATCATATGACACCTTGTAAAATATCTTCATGTTCCAAGTCATTCTGGTTTGCAATGACACAAAAAGATTGTGTGTAAACAATTCAACCAACTAAAGTAGTCCATAGCACTTACCTTTTTTTGGTTTGTTGCATAAATGCCATCAAGGTCCAGAATCATGTCAACATCACAGCCCAGTTTGCCGAAGCTGTTGACAGAGGAGCCAAAAGGCCTGATAATGCATTCTGGGAAATATGCCCCAGATATATCCTGAAGCAGAGAACAAACAAGAAAGCGCAGACTGATATTCTCTTCTGTGAGCTGCAAAGTCTCGGTCAGACATTGCAGTTGTTCATCAATCTGTAAAAGAAATGTGAAGAGAAGATACATATTTGAAGCTCCAAGCAGCTGACATAAAGTGTAACTGCTACCCATCTCCCTTTTTCCATTAGCCACATCTTTGTTTAAATAAAAAAACAACATAACAGATCACTCAGAGAGGACGTACACTGTCTTTTTTCGAGAGCAGCTGGGTGATTTCATTGATAGATGGAGGGGACTGCTTTTTGAACTTGGGCATGGGATGCTTGCTTGACTGACTACCTGGCCATTTGAATGACAGCAGGCGAGATTTGAAAGGCACTGCAGCTTCATGTTCAACAGCTGGAATATTAGTGCTCTCCTTCAATGAGGCAATGCTATCTCTGCTGGAGAATTCAACTACTGCATATGCTCCCTAAAGAAAGAGAAACACATTGTAAGCACAACACTTCCGTCAATTTCAGATTTTTGTGATCAAGCATCACAAGATTTCTAGATATTAAATTAGTCATCATTTCTCTTTGTAACTTATTGTTCTGCCACACTTACATAACAGTTGTAGAAGAAGTGTTTGTTGATTGTCCCATGTTTAGACAGGTAATCTAAAAACTTCTTTTCGTTGATCTTAGGTGGACAGCTGATTAAAACAGACCTTTCAGCTTCTTCTCTTCTCTCCTCTTGGATAGCGTGAAATGTTTTGCTCTCGTCTTTCGTGAATGAAACGAAAGGGGATCAAATGGAAAGAGGCTCGAGTTATTGGACATATAATGCACCTGTCATTTCCATCACGATTTTCACAATGAGACGACGGCTTGGTATTTATTTTTAACATAAAACGGCAGATACAAAAACATGAACAGGTTTTACAGTTGTTGCTATTACTTAACTGTAATTACTTGGTAAATGTCATGCTTACAGTTCTACAGAAAAACAATGTTACCGGCTTTTTTGTTCTCTGTCTGGACTTTGATTGCTGGTTCAGTCGAAGTGAATCTTATATGCTTTTGAGGTTCCAATCCCATACATAATTTATCCAGCCCCCCTAAAGCCCTGAAACGTAACCTACACACGCCAAAGGAGGCCGCCATTGTTGCTTTGAGAGGGGCGCGTGCGTACACACTGGCTCTACGGTGGCTGTGAACGGACCTAGTGCTGTGTTTCGCATTTGGAAAAACCCATTTGGGGCTGGAGATCACCAAATTTGAAAATAGTTGTTGGACATTTTGATTTATTCCAGAAAACTTATTTCAAATGTCTTCACTCATTCATTTAGTGATTTATTCTGCAGGTTTACATGTTAAAAACATCAGTTCGTTCATGAACATTAGCCAACTGACTTCTTACTTTTAAAAAACCTTATGAGATAGCACACGCTGGTCTGCAAGAAGATCGGAAAACGTCCTATAGACATATTGCTGATGAGCAAACACTTTAAAAACAGGTATTTTATATATATATATATATTAGAACTAGACACAACAACAAAATATTCAAAACTATCAAGACATCCAAATAATCAAAGGGTTTACATTTATCATTACAAACATGGGTTTTTTTTGTTTTTTTTAAACAAATATTTCTTTCCCGATACAAATATGGACAGCAACTGAATAAAAATAATTATAGGAAACAAGATGGAATTTTTTTGTTTGCATTTTTTACTGTAATTTTTCCCTCTAGGCTGTAGGGATCTATTAAACAACTGTCTAATAAACTTATTTGTACATTTTTTACTATTAATATCAACTCCATTTCAGATCGACAAATATTATATGACATCATATGACCTCTCTCATCAACATAAGCAAACCTGTGGAGATGGCTTTCATTAATTATAATCTTTATATTTAGGAAATGACCATTTGTTCATAAATTTTCATAAGAAAGCAAATTAGCTGAATGATCTAACAAATAACAAATACCTTTATCCATCCAGCTTTGAAAATAAAGAGATTTCCGATTAACTGTAATGTAAGCATTATTCAGGATTACTTTATGAGTAGAAAAGTTATGTACATAACTTCAAAGCCTTCAGAGCTTGCGGATAGAAATTGGATAATGCCACAGGTAATTTATTAATAGAATAATCGCACATTAACAAAAAACGCAATCCTCCAACCTTTTTAAGAATATTAAAAGGTATAAAAAACCAAACTGAGTCAGTTTGAAGTTTAAATAAGCAATTTCACTTTAATAGTATAATTTTAATCACAAAATTCAAATCCGCCTTCATTTCTGGGGCCTAGAAGAATTTATTTCCTTAAATAATGATGTCTAATCCTCCAAACAAATTGAATTGGTATTGCAGATATAAATGCTGACGTCAAATAGTCTGTGACGTGCTATCAGGAAAAATATTCCTATATAACTTGTTCACTCGTTTAGTGATCATTTCTGCAAGTGTAAAGATATTAGTTCCCTGCCTTCTTCGCGCAACGTGTCACAAGAATTAACGACTACGAAAAGTTTCATTTAAAACATGGTTTAGTTCATGAACAAAACAACACTGTACTAGAGGACTTCACTAATTTGCATAAACGTTATGAGCTTGACAAAGAACTATAAAGTTTTTCATCTCAAACATCAAAGAGCACAAACGTACGCGTGGGTCCTTCTTTATACCGGTTCATACTAGTTTATGCTTTTCTTTGCTGTCGCAAGAACGCACAATTTTTCTCTTGCGCATCAACAAGATGAAAGCAAATGACATCTTTTTCTTCCACGGAACATTCTGATAGGGGACTGTGGCAAAACTGAAGCAGATACGTGACCTCTCAACGAGAAAATACCTCTCGTTGAAAAGAGAAAACGAAACCGCAGTTGACGTAGGCGCTGAGCGGAGGCGCTTCGTATTCCTCTTATCAGCGCGCGTCAGTCTGCGCGAACTTCAGTGGGAACTATGGACAATCAGTGAGCATGTGCCCTGCTGTGATCACACCGACCGAGAGGTGAGCAAACGACTGGTGTTTCATAGATATTATATATATTCATAGTTTGAAATGTTCACAGCAGGTCAAACAGGTTAGTAGTGACTGAAAACCTTGTCAAGTCTTGTGTTTCTGAGCATCAGTTGTTGTTATTTTTGTATCAGTAATAATAAACTGTTGCTATACATGTACATGTTTTACTACTTTTTAATGATGTAGTTTATGCATTAGAAGATGTTTTTTCAGCATTGTATGTGTATTTGTGCATATGTGTCGAAAAAGACTTGCGCTTAAGGACCTTGAAAAGATCTCAGAGTTTCAATGTAAACTTTTTTAACTGCCATTTGATTGAAAGAAGAAAGCCCATCTTGGGGTTTCCCACCACTGAAAAACCACCCCTCACTTGCAGGAAAAATAGAGCAAACAAGTACATCAGGAAATGTTTGACCACATTGTAAACATACATATCACTGCAAAACAAATGGATGCATGCACTAAATTACTTTAGTTAATGTGCCGTTTCTAATGACCAAACATACTGTTATAGGATTCAATCAAGGATGGAGTACAAGAATGAAAATGCTGGTATAGAACTGCTTCTTGCTCACATGAACATTGAAGACTTCATCCAAGAGGCTGAGAATTTCTTCTGTGTTGACGAGGAGGTGGAAGCAGGAGTTTCGTTTGAGGAAGGTTTTTCACAGGAAGACATGGATGAGATTGAGGAGACACCACAGGATTTAATTTCACATGTGCAAAATCCTGGAAAGGTCCGTTATGGGACTGCATCTGACCTTCTGGACTTTGTAAATATGGTTTCAAACACCCCGTCCTCCTCTTTGTTGGAGAGGGGTAAAGAAATGGGGGTTCTGCTCAACAAGGTAAGCTCTATGGGTGGTTATTTTTAATGACATAACAGATTCATAAAGTATACAGTAACAGTTGAAACAGTTGCAATGTTGTTGACTCAAAGCAACTCATATGATAAATAAAGGAGTGTTTATTTGTTTTACAAGTTGTCATAGCTTTACTCTCGTGAACACCCTGCTTTGTTCCTGCAGACAGACATGGTCATTAAGGAGGGGCATTACCGCATTGACTTGGACGTCCTTCTGTTTCCTTGGAAACTAACCTACAAACCCCCAGGCCCTGGACATGTTCCCAAAGGCTCATTTGGGAAGGTTCATCTGGCTCAGGACACAAAAACTCGGAAGAGAATGGCATGCAAACTAGTAAGTCCGGGAATCCAGAGAATGTTATTTTCAGGAATTTCTTCTTTTTTTGGCAAAGGTAGTTGTTTTCACTCCACTAGGAGGTTATAACAGCCATGACTTCCCTTCTGGGAATCTGTGTTCTTTTATAAGTAATGCGAAAACATATTGTGTACAACTTGTTCAAAATACTGTTGAAAACTATTTAATGAGTAAGAAAGAAAGGATTTTAAACATGAAGTCAGTCATTAAGTAAACATATATTATCATGTGAGAGGTATAAGACAGAAGACATGTGATAATGCATGATTTGTTCTTGTGATGGTCTTATGCACAGGCATGTGAGGCCACAAGACTAAGTACAGTGGAAAAAATAATGGCTTTGAAAATAGAAACGCTTCATGTGGAAACTGTCACAGCATTAAGAGAATATTTTGAAATGAGGAAGAGCACTTTTGGGAAATAACCCAATTTCCTTAAAACGTTTAGAGGGTCAGCGCACAGCAGGCAGTGCTTGAACAGAAACTGAGAATGGCTTTAACGCACACAGGAAGCTGACAGGAACGCCCCCGTGGAAACATGCAGCCCACAGAGACAGTGTCTCAACTGTGAGACAGAGTGCAGATGTCTAGTGGGAGAACACATTTCAGACTTGTGGTCAGTTTAGTAGGTTGTTGCTGACTTGTACACAAATATTCACTGTCTCGTTGTGGCGTAACGTTTTGATCCAAACACTTCATGATAAAGGTGGTCGACGTCCAGTACAATCGCGTATTATAATTTTATGTGATACTGCATTATTTGGTGAATTGTAAGTAAGTCACTAAATTATTTATTTAACCAATTTATTAAAAACCCAAAATCAATTGCGAGGTTAACAAGCAACTGTCTTAATGAGTGAGTCATTAGATAACCGTTTCATTCAGAAGCAGTGATTCATACAGAAACGCCGGTTCACGTGTGATTCTTTGGAGACGCACGTTAAAGTTCCAAACATAGATTCACAAGGAGCCAAATCATTCAGTCCTGTCAATCATTATCATGAGACTACTTGTATATAAGCAGCACCGTCCCAGTATCCGGCATCCCTCCACCTCCTCACCCCTCCTCTATTTCTGTTATTCTCACCAAGTTTGGTCTTGGAGGGCCTCCAACCCTAATGAAACACACCCGAAGCAGCTAATCAAGGTCTAACTAGGTATGCTTGAAACTTCTAAGCAGGTGTGTTGAGGCAAGTCGGAGCTAAACTCTGCAGGACACCGGCCCTCCAGGATCAAGTTTGATGACCCATGCTCTAGGTAGTACTGAAGTTGTGCCAATCGAACTCAAGCCAAGTCTTGGCTTCAAGTATCTATTGAGGACATCATGCTATGTTTGTTTACCATTAAACCAAACTCGTGAAACCGCAGGCTCAATGATGCTCTCTTGTCAATAACACTGGCATATGGAGTCTAATTAAGGCAAAACAATCTATAGAAAGCCAAAATTGTTAAAAGTGGGCATGAATTTAATAAACAGCCAAAAAAGACTAATACATAATAATTCAGTACTTGTTATTCTAGTCATTAATATTGTGAAAGTATATGGTGTAGATCATAGAGGCAGGTTGCACATATATTGAAATGTTGGTTCTGCCTTGTCTAAGCCATTTGCATTTTGCCATTCTTTTCCGATTATTTGCATATATGAATGCTTAAATAGCATCTATGCATAGGAGCAAGCTCGTTTTTTGTGCACTTCCAAATTGTCTGATGTATAAATTAGGTGCACTTTCTCTCTAGATTCCTGTGGAACATTTCAAGCCTGCAGACGTGGAAATCCAAGCCCGGTTCCGTCATGAGAACATAGCAGAGCTGTATGGTGCATTGCTGTGGGAGCAGACAGTGCATTTGTTCATGGAAGCGGGTGAAGGGGGCTCCGTTCTGGAGAAGCTGGATAGCTGTGGTCCAATGAGAGAGTTCGAGATCATTTGGGTCTCTCAGCAGGTTCTGCGGGGCCTGGAGTACTTGCACTCTCACAAGATCATCCACCACGACATCAAACGTAAGAGCTTTGGGTTGCATCATAAAGGACTTTTTCTGAAATATCACTGCAGTTTCCTGCCAAACAGATTGTTTATGGCCACCTCAGCTGCTCTGAACTGAATGTTCAAAACACATTTCAAAAGAAGGGTCAAAGCAGTTCAGTGCTTTTTTCTTTGCAAACCACAGGCATGCCAAACCACTGTTATTTCCCCCCTAAATGCTACAGAGGTGCTTTGTAGGTAAATCAGATAACGTCTGTGTGACCAAGGAAGGTATTTTGCTTATTTGACTGAACTTCAAATGAGGCCATGAAGAGGAAGCAGCACTGTTAAATAAATAACAAAGAATTGACCGCAGGCTAGAGAAGTGTTTTTAGTTCATGCCCATCAAGGAACACAACATAATTTAATATGGTAGGGTTGTGGCCGACAACATTCTGCTGCTGTTTTGCGCTGCAGCTCATGACTTCTCAAGCATCTGGAATTTCCAGTCAGGAGAGCAAGAGCAGGAAGTGACAGACATGATTACACAAATGTATTACTTTCAAGGGCTTGTTCAACAGGCAGCCCATCTAACAAGTGTAACTATATCAGTAAGACTGAGAGAGTAACGTGAAATAAGTGACCAATCACAGTAGTCTTTGTGGTTTTGAGGACTGGCTTTCTGACACTTGGCTTGGAGGGGAAACATGTTATTTCAGGCAGTGTGAAATATGGAGGGAGAGCAAGAAAAGGGGTTTTTGAGACTTGATGATCTGTTCATCAACTATTCAAGCCATCCCACGAGTAATGACCGTACTCTGCTTCCGGAAAACAACACCTTGCTGCTGTGTCGGTCTTGCTATGCAGCACAAAACAAGAACTAAACAACATATAGTTTGCAGAAGTTGCTGTAACTTCTCAAATGTTGTAATTTTTTTTAGTTTACCTAAATTTCATTTTTGTCCCTGCAGCCAGTAATATCGTGCTGATGTCCGCAAAAGCTGTGCTGGTGGACTTTGGGCTTACAGTTCAGATGAAGGATGATGTATATGTTCCTCGGGACTTACGTGGCACAGAGGTCAGTATGATGGTGGTCACTCTACACACTTAAATTTCTCCATATTTGGTCTGCTACTGTGTTGTGACTAAATATTGGTTGAGTCTATAGTGAGATAAAATGCGGAATTTGTTAGTTCCTGGTGGCAGATGTCCTTTAGAAAGTCATAAATATTCAGTGTCTTATGGTAGGTACATTTTTGAAATAGCTAAATGAAAGGAGATCTGAAAAGCCAGAAGACATGTGCCTACACAGACACACTTGCCCCCCCCCTCTTAGCTGACATTCTGTTCCCTAAACAAACTCTGGGAAAGGCCCAAAAGGACACATGCACATTAGCTGCCACAGTGTTGACAGTTTGCCCCATTTGGAAAGTCCAGCATGCCTTGCTGACCAGCACTGACGATTTCCCACATAGAAAAATAAAGTTGTTTACTGTAAGGAAGCACAGTGATCAGTTCACCAGATGTTCATTTGCCTATTATATCAGAAGTTGTTTTTCATATCTATACTATTTAGAGTGACTGAACAGTAGAAAGCAGCCAGTCCAGTCCAGTATTCATTGCAGAAAATTAAATAAAAACAAGTTGCTCCAAATTCCGTTGAATTCTGAGCTTATCGTTTGTTTGTTTTCTTTACAGATGTATATGAGTCCAGAGCTGGTTTTATGTCGAGGACACAACACCAAGACTGACATCTACAGTCTGGGAACCACAATTATACACATGCTGAGTGGAAGCCCTCCATGGGTTAGGAGATATCCCAGAAGATCATACCCCTCGTACCTTTACATTGTAAGTGTTCTTATCAAAATGCACTGAGCTGCTTGATCTTTTAATAGAGTATTTTGTTTGTATGTATTTTACTACAACAGTATGGGGGAATTCCCTGAACTTCACCATATGAAACTGACTATATACATTAACCACAGAGCAAAACACAGAAATGCCATACAGGCTGATGTCATAACTTAATGATATAATGGCCTGTATTAGAACAGCATGTCTTATGTAATTTTAATAATAATTATTATAATAATTCTGTTTTGCTCATTTAGTTTTTTTTTATTTGTTTGTTTCATTAATACCATTTTAATAATTATTAATAACTGCGTATAATATTATGTATAGCCTTAAATAGGGGTTTTCTCTTTTAGGTTATAATATTTTTTTATAGACTTTTTTTCTTTGTTTAACTTCTTAATTTGTTTTTCTCTATTTTTAACCACTATATCAGAAATTACAATGTTATTTTGTTGTTTTAGACACTATAAAAGAAATAATCACGAGATAGAACTTGTGATGGCAAGTTCTTCTTTTTATTTCAAGCAATTTCCAAATATCTCCTTTATTTAAAAGAAAAGGAAAAAACTAATATCAGCAGTTTAAGCTTCCCATGTTTGTTGCAGATTAGTTTGCATGTTTCAGTTTAGAAGCTGTCCATGTAATGGAAGCAAACAGAAAGCTGGGTTTATAAAAATCTATTTGTATCATTTTGTGACATCTGTAATGCAGCCAGACTGGTTTCAGTTCCCTTTTCACACATTACAGTTCCTTTTCATGTAAATGAATATAAATTCATGTACAGTGTCTCTGCATGTGGCTGCTTGCGAATGAAAAATGGCTGTGCCGCCATTGATTTTCACACTCTCTGTTTGCAGATCCACAAACAGGCACCTCCTCTGGAGGATATACCTGAAAGCTGTAGCCCTGCGATGAGGAGGCTCCTGGAGCATGCACTCGAAAGGGTTCCTGCACGGAGGAGCTCTGCCACGGAATTACTGAACGAGGAGGCCCTCCACCCCTCTCGGGAGGACCAGCCGCGCTGTTGGAGTCTGGATTCTGCACTGGAGGAAGGCACACATCCACTGCTGCGACAGCACAGCCAGCTTTCAGACAGCACCCAAGGTACATTACACACACACACACACACACACACACACACACACAGTATACCATGTCAAATTCATTTAATTGCATGCTTGACATCCTTTGCTTTCCTTTTTTTAGATTCTTCCTTATACACTGAGGATTCTGGGCACTCGAAGAAAAAAGGATCCCTCTATATAGATCTGGGCGCCTTTGCTGGCTACTACAAACTGGTTAGAGGGCCACCATCTAGTGAATATGGCTAATTAAGGTGGATTTTTGCTGAGGACCAGTGGGGTACTTGTATAGTTTGCATTCATATATATGCTATCAGAATTGCATAGACGGATCCGTTCCGTGGAGCAGAATTAATCCACAAGATGATTCGGCATATACTGTATGGTGTCCTAAATCAGGACAGTCTACGCTGATTGGACAGTGATTGGACACGAGCTGTCCAATTAGAGATGGACTTCTTGAAGCGAAGACAGAATTGTGGTTTTTATTGTTTGATCAATAGTTTGTGAGGTGTGGTTTTGTTAATGCAGTTCCTTGTGTGTGTTTCGAAAGTGTGAATATATCAAATGTATATGAAATACATACTAGGAACGCACAAATAGTAAAATCTGGCCAATATAGAAAAGCCTATAATTATTTTTCTGTTATAGATTATAAAAATAAATGGCTGATTTTACAATCATATGCTATTTTGTTGAAAAAAAATTTTTAGGCATCACAACATGCACAATATGAAAATGCATCTTCATTTTGAGACTTGCTAAAAGCAACATTCAAAAGTGATTTAAAATTATTAGTGTTTAGATGCAAGCTGTAGATGATGCTAAAGGTAATCCAAATACAAAAATAATGGAAAATTAATATTTACTGTGCATCCCTAGTCTAATATTTTCTAATATTTGTGTATATATCTATAATGCAGATCACTGTAGCTGTGCTAAGTGTATTGATTATATATTCCATATTTGACCACATAAGGGGCAGGCCCTAATGAGAGTATCAGTGATTTGAAATTTGCCAAAATATTAATGGAAATTCTTAATATCATACTTTACTACATACTACATTACCAATGCTTAATGTTTATTTCCTGATGTTTGACCATAGCAGTGCTATGCGTGTTAACAACATATCTCCAGTAAACTACAAATTCAGGCCTGTGTTATTAGAAACTATATTTGTTCTGATCTACATCTGTTGTTTTTTCTTTTTATGTATTAATCATAACGTGTGTGAGTCTATTGAATTTGAATATTTGACCTGTGACATTAGTCTGTCCGTCCCCTTTAGTAACTAATTTTAAGTGCCTTGTTTTTAAATAGCTTTACCTGAGATAATACAATCATTGTAAAATAAGAGTTGCTAAAAAGCACACTACTTTTTTCCTCACATGAAGTGTTTTCAGATGATACAGAAAATAATCTCAGGGGTTTATTCCCATGGAATGTGTTTTTGTTAAAGTAGCTGCAATGCAAGACAATGAAATGTGCACTCAGACAAAAATGTAATTGAAAAGCTTGAATGTTTTTAATGAATAAAAATTGAAATTAGCAGCCTTTCGTGTGTTGATACATTGGATAAATATGTAAAGCCAATATGCTGTCAATGCAGATTTTATTTGACGGCAATTTTTTCAGAATTTATAATCAAATCTATAAATACCTCTGGCTGTTTCAATCAGTAAACAGTTCTTCAGAAGTTTCTTAGTCATTCTGGAAAGACCAGAGAGTATGTGTGTGATAATGATAGTATCACATAAGATGAAAACTGACCTCTGTTTTTATAATACTTTGGGGAAATTATAAAAAATATATATGTAGCGCCCCCTCGCCCTCTGGAGAGTTACAGCTCTGAAGTTCTGTATGGGTGGACCACCAGATTCTAGAGATGTTTCTTGATAAGTCTCACTGGAAATTGACTCCACTGAGTGAGTTACTTACAACTTATACCAACATCTGCAGATGACTATTGAAATAAGTCCCTTAAAATAAGTGACAATGTACAGTCTCCTGTAAGAGCAACTGGGACAATACCCATAACCGTAACTGGAAATATCAAATGAAAGTAAACACACATATACATGCATCAAAACCCCCACCGTTGAAGGCCTGAATTGTTGCTAGGGTGCGTTGTGGCCGATTAAAACATAAAACTGGCCCCTTCACTCTATTCGAGCAAAATAAAAACAATGCAGAATACCACAATGCAAATGACTTGTATATAGTCGAGCGTGAAGACCTCTTCGCTCAGCCTCTGTGTCTCTGACAGCGATCGCGACATGAATATTGATGAATCAAGTTTATGAAACTGTAACAATTGTACATCAAACGAACTCGCTTCCTTTCTCTCTCTTCTCTCCGTCTCATTTTATTCCACGGTTCTTCCCTTATATATGATCTTAATCCAGCAATCAGAATTCACCAACCAGTTAAGGGGGTTGATCCATAACTTTTACAAACCAACCAAACCAAACTAATTATTTTTCCTACCCATATTTGCATACAAGGTTACAAATATAAGTGAACACTCTTAAAATTAACACAGTAACAAACTTAAACGTGAATGTTTATGATTAAATATACACAGAGTGTGACATCCCGTATCTGTCCTGTTTTTCCACCCTTGTCTGTGTCTTTTTGGTTTCTCCCTCATTAGTTCATTTGTGCCACCTGTTTTTGTACACCTGCCGTCACTTTATTCATTAGTTCTATGTCTTTAAATACCGTTGTCTTTCTGTTTGCATTTATGTCGTGTTAAAGTCTCTATGTGTTCCCACTTGTGTGATTATGCCGCTGCCTCGTCAGCTTTTATGTATTTGCCCTGGTCCTTTTATTAAATATATTGCATCGCAGTTCTCCGTGTCTCCTGATCTATCACAACGCACACGCACACTGCGAGCACGTGTGCAGGAACACGACATCAAGTTAAGAGATGGCATTCAGCGCGGGATTGACCACGCTCATTAATCAGGATCCCACAATTGAAAAATTTGTGGAAGGATACTGCGAGCTAGCTAAATGCTCAGAACTCAATGACTCTGTACTAGCGGCTGTTTTTTACAGCCGCGCCCAAAGACTTACTGCCATAGAACTTCCATAAATAAGGGATTTACCCTGGTAGTCGGCGGTATTCCTTTGCTTGATGACTTACCGGTCGCGTATGGGAGGAAGTCAGTTTCTCCAGAACCGTCTCCCGAGTGACGAGCAGCTTGAACCGTCCCACGCTATTAATGCGTACATCTCTGCAGACTTCGACCCGCCAGCATGGCCCTGCGCGTCGCTCTCACCCGATGCGGACGCCGATCCGCCAACACGGCCACACAGAGCTTATTCCTATAAGCAAAAACAGACAGGTTTAATTAACCCGGGTTTACCCAGGGTTACACTCTCCCCTTGCTTAAAACTCTCATGTCCTCATGAGTGGAGGTATTATATCTAAACAGTGGCTTTTAAGATAGCAGCAGAACTGTAATTGGCACACCTGGAACATTTGGCCATCGGGTGACACCATAACGTCTGACACATCTGATTCTTCCACTCTGGCAAATCCTTCACATGAATCACCATCCTTTGGTACACAATGGTAAATTGTTGATCCTTGGGCTGGTCAAAGTCATTGTAGCTTAATTTGACAACAGGATTTATTTTCCTCTTAGGTCGACTGCATATGATGGCTGGATTGACTGTCTTCCCTGTCAGACTCCTGCATCTTTACCAATGAAGATAGGTTGGGAAACATTTCCTTTTCCACCCACTTGATTATCTACTGTTTTTCTTCTCAGTCAAGATTATCTGGTAGACATCTGTCTGTTTAATTTCTGCAGTCTATTAGTGTTGTAGGTACAATTGCTACTAACATCACAGTCTGAGGCTTTAGTCTGTAAACATGTAAGTTTGGAAGCTGTTCTACAACAAGGTATGGTACAGAATTCTTGTAGTTTGCACTTGTCTGTATTAGCTTGGTTTCTGATAAGTACATGGTCTCCTGAATTCAAAAGCTGTGGCTTCACTCTTTTATCATATTGCCGTTTATATTGCTGATGATTTTTTAATGCCTTTTCCAAATCTAACTGATAGGCCTTCTGCAATTCAGTCTTCATTCTCTCAACATATTGCTGGTGCTTAACTTCACCCTCACCATCTGCAGAAATGTCCCAATGTCGAAGCCAGTCGCCTCGTTCTTAGTACAATTGTGGGCATCTACTAGCTGACTAATGTGTTTGCTCCATTTACTCTTTTTGGATGGATCCAGGGTACCAATCATGGATAGGAGGGTCTTATTAAAACGTTCAGGCTCTGGGTCGCCTTGTGGATGGCATGGTGAGGTCCTTGAATTTCTAATTCCAAGCATCCCCAGGAGTTCTTTGATAAGAAGGCTTTCTCCCCTGGTCTGAGTGAACCTGTAGTGGACAAAGAACTTTTCAACAAGGACTTTAGCGATTGCCACTGCTTGTTGGTCTTTGGTGGGGAAGGCTTGAGCATAACGGGTGGAATGGTCAGTTATGATTAAAACATTGAAAATGCCTTTTAAATCTCTTGTGATAAGGTCTAGAAGGCCATTGCTGGTGATGTGGTTCAAAGGGGCGGACCTCATAAGAAGTGTCTTTCTGGTAATGCACCGCCCGCAATTCTTGACATATTGCTCTATGTCAGTGTTCATTCGTGGCCAATAGAAATGGTCTCTTCACTTGTCCACTCCACTCCAAGATTACCTATATTATCATGTAACGAATGCATGACTTGTGAAAGGTACTTCTCAGCTAGGACAAGTTGGGGTTTTTTCCACATTGATTTTTCGTGACCCCGTGGAGCAGGTTGTCATGTATAATCAGCTTTGGACTCTGATGCAGTAGAAGCACAAGCATTGGGTCTGCATCCTTTGAAGGGTGAAGTATTTTACCCTGCTTCATATATTGGTTCAGCATGTCAATAACTGTGTCTTGTTCTTGTGCTAGTTTCAGATCTGCATTAATCAATTGCTCCATATTATCAACTTTAAACAGCATGGGACAGGAGTATCCAGTTGGTATGCTATGAGATGCAACACCCAACTGGTCCATAAATCTGGTGAACTCACTGCCCTGAGGAAAGTTGGCTAATTGACAGATGGCTTTCACTCCATTTTCTGTCCATGCAGAAGGATTTACTGGTGCTAGGAGGACAATGTGATAACACATCAATATTGTATTTACCAGGCTTATACTGTAGACTGAAGTTGTATGTGGCTAAAGCTGCTAGCCATCAATGACCAGTAGCATTCAACTTAGCACTCGTCAGCACGTATGTAAGTGGATTGCTGTCAGTCCATCTGATGTTCTCTGTCCTTTTACAGGTGGATATCCTTTTGTGAGTTCAGTCAGCGGTCTTACAATGGTGGAATAACCCTTGATGGAACAGCGATAAAACCCAAGGAAGGAACGTAGTGATTTTAGGTATGTAGGCATTTTCCATTGATTTACAGCAGCTACTTTCTCTTGGTCAGCCGCTACACGCTATCTGCCGTGTCCCACATGTTTAACCAGAGACTGGCAGAACTGACATTTGTTGATTGATACCTTCAATCCACATTCCTCTAAACGTTCAAGAACTCTTAGCAGTCGCTCCTCATTTTCCTTGAGAGTGCAGCCAAACACAACGTCACCTTGTCATCAAGGTAAACAACTACTTGTAGAAAATACATGTCAACAACTGCTTTCTCCATAAACCTCTGAAATGTTCAGGGGCCCCAGTGATTCCTTGCGGCATATGCTCAAATTGATAGAATCCAAGAGAATAGATAAAGGCAGTTTTCTCTTTGTCTTCCGCGGACATAGCTCTCTGATAGTAACTGCTGCGGAGATCCAAGGCTGAGAAACACTTGCTGCCAGACAGACAGTCCGGCGCAATGCTACGAGAACGTTCTCTAAAAGGTCGGGAAGCACAGCATATGATGTTCAACACCTTTTGCTACAGTAGGCCTACATCCCATTCCTCAAGAGAAAACACTTTACTTCGTTCTGCCAGTTTCTGGCACAACCTCTTTTCCCAGGCAGGACGTATTGGTCTTCGTACTCTTCGAAGTCAAACCATTCAGTCAATTTGCTTTGCAGATGTCTGGGTCCTCTGTGTCACAGTAACAGTGTCAGTAGGGAACACATGGGCAATCACTGTTTCAGCAGGAACAGAAATGTCTTTGTAGATCTCGTTGTGTCCCAACACTTTGAAACTGTTGAGCTCTACTGCAGAAGATGGTAACACCACTGGAGTAATGAACAGTTCAGAAGGTAGGAAGTTTCTACAAATACTTCTTTTTTCAGAGGTTTCTGACTTTACACTTTACAAATAGCATACTGCTCACTTCTGGATGGAACAGTAAGATGTCCTGGGCCCATCCACTTGACTTCCCCTTCAGGCATGTCAGTGATGATCTCTTTACTAGTTTGTGAAGGGAAACAGAATTCTTCTGGTCTTGACCAAGGGCAGCATTACGCCGGAAAAAAATAGCGTTCGTGCCAATTATCACAGGAACCTGCTGTGAGCCTTGTGGTTCAGAGCAGACCAGAGCCAGTATTGATATTGTCTCCTTAACACCTGTGAGGGAAACAGGAAAAGACACATGATATGTATGTAGCCCTTGTACGGATAGCTGGATGAGCTGAGTCCCCAAATGGACAGACCAGTGAGAGGATGCAGATGTACAGTACGTTAGGTAGGTATTTGGTATACAAGGGCCCGGTTTCACAAACAGGGCTTAGCTTAAGCCAGGATTAGGTATTAGCTTAATTAAGATATTTAAGCAATTTTCACAAAAATGCCTTATAAGAAAATATTACAGGTGTGCATCTTAACACAGAACAATGACACTGACATGTTTTAAGATACGTCAGAGCAAGATATTTTCATCTGAGACTGCTCAAACATGCAATTTAGTCTGGGACTAGCTTAAGCCTTGTCTGTGAAACTGGGGGCATATATCAAACACAATGGTAACCTCCACTATCTAGGAGAGCTTGGCAGAGAAATCCATTTATTTTTACTGAGACAGTCGATGCAGGGCCCACTAATCTTTAAGGTAGACTGCATGACCCAGTGATTTCAGTCTGGCTTTTTTTTTTTTTTTTAAACAGGCTTTGTTCTCACATTCTCACAGCTACATACAGGAGCACGAGGACACCAGTTCCCCTTTATTTTGGACCCCTTTGACACTTTATTTTGTTACTTTTGTAAATAAAAAGCCTTTCCGAGGTCTGTTGCCACTCCCACTGTGTCTGTCGTTGGCTCCTCACGTGACAATATATATATGTACTAAAAAGATGAATAATGTGTGATTCATCACTTGGAAAAGCATTACATGTGTGGTAGGGGACTGGAGGCCATATTTATAAAGCCAACAGCAGCAAATGTAAAATAAAAATGCAATATTTGATTGAAGATAAAGGTAAGTGGGTACTCTTTTTAGGTGACTGAAAATTTAGTGTGCAGTAAAGGTCAGGAAATGACTTTCAGTGTGAAAAGTGTCGTTTCATGTGCAAAAGAGAGTATAGTCAGCAGAGCTCAATTGAGGAAGTGGGTTTCCCCCTGCAGAAAGGTTCTGCCTTTTGAAGTTAAAGATGGAGGGGGTGAGACAGAGACTGTATTCCCTGACCTTTATAATGCACAGTGACAAATTCTAATTAGCAGTAAAGCGACAAAACTTCTACATTGTGTCAAAGATGTCACTCAAAGTAATCACTTATCAATGCCCATGCTTATCAAACATATTTGCTTGTTTTTCTTGTTTATCAAGATAAGGGCACTTGGTTGACCTTTATTGAGTTATACCAAACTAATGATATTGTCTGTCCACCCCTAACCCTAAACCTCACAGAGGCTTTCTAAAGCCTCTAAAACATGATCAAAATGTTGCTAAAGAACATTTACTGCCCTTTAATAACAATACACAGCTTTGATAATAAAACTTTGCGACATTTTGAAGATATAGAGTCAAAGGATAATTTATATTATAAATGATCAGAATATACCAGATTATTGGTGATTTGGAGGTGGACTGCAAATAAATGAATGCATTTAATTTAGCGACACCTTGTGGTCAGTTTTAGTATAATTAGTACATTTATTTATTAATGATTGATTATTTTCGTTACATTGTTCATGATATCCTAGGACATAAGATATAGCTGCAGTCATTTCAAAGCAAATGTTAAAATACATGTGCCTAAAAAAATTGTTATTTTGTTATTTGTTATTAAGTTTTCAGTCTTTCAATACAGGTCTTGTGAAGTGTTGATTTACCTTTCAGTACGCATAATTACAGCCTGTATCTGTTTATCTGAAGCAGTAAACACTAAAGTACCACATATACAAATGTCTCTCTTACCTGACCTACCCATTTCCGCTCTTGGAGTCTCTGACAAACAAACAAATGAACCAATGGTTTACCTCATTAAGCAGGCATCCAAAATGTGTACTAAAATGGGACCTCGAGGAACGGAGTTGGGAACCAATGATATAAAATATTAACGAACTCAAAATATTACAGCTTATGTCCAGAAGGGGGCAGAACGAGACTGTTTAATTGCTGCAGTGAATTACGTAGTCCAGATGTTCACAATCATCACAACTCTAGAACAATTTAATATGTGGTGATTTAGCACACTAACCTACTAAGCTCATAAGTCTCAAATCACTGGGAAAAAAAGTCTATAAATTTGTCATTTTGATTATTACTATTGGTAGTATATTTACAGTATAATAAAATAAAATATAATATTTTACTAATCTAAATAACATTTTAATATTATGTTTATTATATATATATATATTTATATCAGTAGTTACTATTAATAGTTTATTTAGTAGTGCTGGGCAACGATTAATTACATCAGAGATTTTTTTTTACATATACTGTGAATTTATTTTGTATTTACATGTATTTACTTAGGCTATACACATATAATTAAAGTAAAAAATATATATTTAATATATTAGCATGTATTTTTTAAATATATGCATGCATGTATGTGTAATTACATACATAATAAATATACACAGTACATGTCAACAAAAAAACACTTTTATTGTAAACGCAATTAATCATTGCCTAGCACTAATATTTAGAGTATAATATAATATAATTCCCTGCAATACAATTATTAATATTATAATGTGTTCTATGTTTATATCAGTATATTACTATTTTACCTAAATTGCATTTAAATATTTTGCCTGTTGAGATTTCATGCTTAGTTGTTCAGTTTCTTGGGAGATGGTGGAGACAGAAAAGAATATATAATAAATGTAAAAATACAGACAGAAAGAAAGAATGAGAAAGAAAGAGCACTTGTTTCCCCCCCGTCTAACAAGACCCAGACAGATAGCCTCTAGTGTGGCACCACTAATGTTAGTATGCGCTACTGTATACAAAAGACCATTCTTTACAAACACAGCTAACCAGAGACGCACTGTCCTCTAATCTCCACATCTCCAGACTGTATAAACAGATGATAGTTATTACTTTTCATAATTCATAGTCCTTTTTTCTCTCGAGATACAGTACCCTGCAGTCATGGTGTCCAGAAACATGTGCTTGTGTACAGATGCACTTTCACGCCTATCTGACAAAATGTCTATCTGGTTACAACAAATCTATATTTATTGCATTTTTCTCTCTCATACTGAATTAGATTTTCTGCTTATTTGGATATCTCTTTCTGTATGGGGGTTATTCGATTTCTAGGAATTCGTGTAGTTTGGTGGGTCATTTGTGGATTAATCATATTTTACTGGAAATAATTTATGCGATGACACAGAGTTTGTTGGCGCTGTTAGCTTGTTGATTTAGTTCTCAGTGAGTCAGTCCATGACACACACATGGCACCCCTCTTGGCCTGGTAATGGCATCATTCCTGGCACTGTTCACATTTGGACAGAGTTTTGGCATGGCCAGCAGTTGCCGGTTCAGTTTGTATGGACTTTTATACACATTTTGCTTCCAGTAATGCTGCTTACCCTCTTCAGAGTTTTCACTTGAGCTGGTATTTGTTCAACATACAGACTACAGTGCAGGGAAACACAATGGTCACTTAAGGCTAGTAGAAAGTCAGCTTAATGCACATATTGAAAGACAGGGGCATCCTCAGGAAGTAAAGTTTATTATGGACTTCCTCGTACAGCAGGACTGTGTTGTCAGTTTAATGATGACGGAGTTTTCCCCAATCAATTATGTATACCCGCTTTCTTTTTTCCTATTCACTTAAACACACAAATAACAAGACAATATATTAAATCTTAAAGGTACCGTATGTAAGAAATGTATTGCTAATAATCATAAAATGTCTCTGTTATGTTCAACAGGCATCAAGAAAACATGTTAATTAAAAGTACTCATATCGCCGACAGTAGTAGTGCAGCCTGGATATTCTCGTTTAAAAAGCGCAGTTGCAGCCCTCAACTGATGTTTATGTTGTCATGTTTTGTTTTGGTC